>PVJI01012359.1:0-52003 GCA_004026765.1 Micronycteris hirsuta | reverse complement strand
ATAAATATCCTGCATCCTAAACTCCTCAGAGTCCATTTTCCAGGGAGCCTAATCTGCAACATTAGTCAGAACATATTATGCTAGTCTAGATGATAGGCATAGGACCTAAATTAGAGTAGCATCATTTGAAATAGAAAGGTCACACATAAAGGAGTCAGCTCATCCATGGAATGGTTTTGATATCATGTAGACATTGTTGGGGATTTTGCAATTAGGATTCACTAGGACCAAGTCTACGTGACTGCAAATATGATACAGACTTGTCCATTCAAAGCATGTGTGAAAACATGAATGAGTGAATAAATTAATGAACGAATTAACAAGTGAAATAGATGTGGTAAGTCTGTTTATAGTTCCATGAATAAAGTGGGTCCAGAAATACAGATTCTACTGTTCAGAGGGCGGTGGTAATGAGCCATAGAGAAGCTGACTGCTGTCTTTGTTATCACATCCGATTCTGCGGTACTTAACCACACAAAGACTGTGATGAGAACAGCAGTGCAGAGCGTTTTCAATGAGACATTTACTGTGCTAAATGGCAAGCTCTGCGAATGCTAATTGGGAATCTGAGATACCCTAAATATGTACATCCTACCACAGGCCACAGCCAGCTGGGGAACCTAAAGTGGCCCTTTGTTTCCCATTTAAGGCACCAGCTTTATAAAAAGGTGCACTGAAGCCTCACCTAACCAGACCCAAATATTTGTAACTGTGAAGCAGCCAGGCACTTTTAAAATCAGTGTTTTTATTTTATGAGCTAGTAAAAATAAAACCAGATAAAAAACAGAATTTATAGTAAGTGAGCTTTCTTTTCTGTAATTTGTCTCTTTCTACTAAAGATAGCAAAAAAACCTAGATAATTTTAAATATTGTTACCTAGGTTCTGACTAATCAGTGTTTTATTCTATTAAAAAAGATAGTTCAGAGAATGGTCTAATTTCTGCAGTGATACAGGTAGATTTCTATGCTGAGTATGTCCATAGCTTAGGCATAATAATCTTTAGACACTAAATATACTTAATATCCAAAGAAAATTCATTTTTGCTTAATATGTTATTATTATTAAGGCCATTTTGTTAATCCCACAAATATTTATTGAATACTATACATGTACCAAATACCATGCTAAGCAACAATATATGAGTTTATAAAAAAATAAAATCAGCCCAGGAAAAAGAAAGAGGGAGGTGGGGAAGGAGGAAAGAAGGAAAATGTCTTAAAGGAAGGAATTCTTGACAGTGTCATCATTCCGGAAGGTCCACATACCATAAGAACCAATAGCATCCTTTAGATTTAGCATCTTGCACGTTATAGGTAACTTTTGAAAAGCAGTATCTCCAGAGTAGAGACCAGACAGCAGCGGTTTCATATTTTAAAAAGGAAGTGGACTCAGCAGATTCTGAGTAGCTTCCAGGGAGTGTGATGCAGGCGGGTGACTTGGGGAGAGGAACCAAAGCTGAGAAGGAAGGGTTTCCACCCCGCCCCAGATATGAGAGAATTGATCTCACGCACTGAAATAAAGGAACTGCTAGAGAGAAAATACAGAAGACAGACAGGATAAATGATGAAGTGAGGTCCCCTCAGGAGGCAACCTGAGATGGGACTGAGGCCTGGCACTGGGATCAGGTTTGGACAACACCATAATAATTGCAATAATAATAACTAGTAAGTATTGATCACTATATGCAACACTTACATAAGTATTGCATATGTTATACCCAAATCATTATTAGATGTGTGTAATGATTACTTCATTTTTATAGCTGAGAAAAATGAGACACAAAAAAATAGCAGTATGGTTGCAGACAAATTTTTAGGTGAGGAAAGAAATTGAGGTGTTTATTACTTGGGAACCTCCATTTGGTCCTATGAAGCAGGTGAAGAAATCTGTTGAAAATGAGGAGGAAATAATACAGTAAAGAACTAGAGCTGAATTTATTTTTATTTGTATTATTATTATTATTTTTAACCCTCACCCCAGGACATGCTCATTGATTTTTAGAGAGCAGGGAGATACATTGATTGGTTGTCTGTCATATGCGGGATGAGCCCATGACCTAGGCATGTGCCCTGACCAGAATCAAACCAATGACCTTTCAGTTAAGGACCAACTGAGCCATAATGGAAGGGTCTGAAAATGTACTCTAACAAGAAATCACAGGAGGCTTTCTGAACTTGTCTGAGGATCCAACTGAGGTTTAAGATTGTAGATTTTCACTAGTTCTATGCAGCTGTTCAGCATGGATTAGCTCCTAAAATCGGAGGAGGTGAACACTTGGCACTGACACTGGGTTATAATCTTTCTCTGCATCTCTGAGAATGCCCAGCATACTGAAGGACATCCACATGATGGCCTGTAGAATATTCACCATCAAAATTCCTTGACCTTCTCTATTCCAGTTACCTTCTTTGCCACTCCATTTTATCTGCTCTCTCCATGGACGTCTCATGAACCTTGTTATGAACCTATTCACACACTATATATTCTGGCACTTCATTAAGACTTCCAGCCCTGGCTGGTGTAGCTCAGTGGATTGAGCATGGGCTGGGAACCAAAGGGTCCTGGTTCGATTCCCAGTCAGGGCACATGCCTGGGTTGCAGGCCAGGTCCCCATGAGGGCCATGTGAGAGGCAACCACACATTGCTGTTTCTCCCTCTCTTTGTCCCTCCCTTCTCCTCTCTCTAAAAATAAATAAATAAAATCTTAAAAAAAAAGGCTTCCAGTAACTTAAATCCTCTATCCTTCCCCAAGCTGTAACATTCATCTTATCCAACCCTGATCCCAAGCTTAATTATTTTAATCATTAATCAATTCTGTCCTAATATTGCCTCCTAGTATCCTCGCATAAGCTCCTCCTTCTGCCTAGTATGTGCTTCTCTCTATATATATTTTTGACTTGGAAAAAGTTATTCCATATTTGAAAGTTAGTTCAACATTGGCTTCTCTAGGAAGCCCTTTGAATTTCTTCGTCTTTAAGCTTTTTTAAAAATGTGTCTCCCATATGCTCTTTCCCATAGTTCTCTGCATGACTCTTCACATCCTGCAAAGTAATTGTTAATTTTATCCCACACAACTAAATCATGGACACCTTGAAGACTGGTATTGTGCTTTTGTTTAATGTCTGCAGGCATATAACCTTGCATAGTAACTTATATAGAGCAATTGCTTAATAAACACTAGAAAGATATAAATTTCTTTTTTAACAATTATTTGTCACTGTACAAAAGTTCCTCTGCCCAATGTTTTCTGAAACTAAAGTTCTGAAACTAAAGTTTGTTTTCTTGAAAATAAAATTCTGAAACTAGGTAACATTCATTGTGTAAAGATTTAATGATAATAGACAAATACAGTAATTTTTAGTAACTTACACAAGCATTCAGGAGCCTTAAAATTGTATTTATCCTCTTATTTACAGTTCCTTGGACAGTGATACACCACAAACCATTTCTGAGAAAATATCGCAACATTAGCATGAGTGATATTAGCACTGGACTGATGAAGGAATTATACTTCAAAGAATGTATTTTTTTAAGATAATTATCTTTAGATTTCAAAGTGTTGTGCTAAGTTTTGCAAGTGAAGAGAAATTAACTATGAGATCCGACAGGACCCAGATTCATTCTGTGCCCTTCTTCTATGCTGTTGTTGCTCAAATCTTTCCTTAATGGAGATAAAACATTGTTTTTGCTATCACTGCTTCTGTGTCTAGTACTTGTACTTCTATAACCATGTCAAAGAGCTTTTTCTACACTATCTCATTTAGACCTCACAAAATCCTTGATATAATGACTTTTATTATTCAATACTTACAGATGAAGATACTGAAGCTTTTGGAGTAGAAATCACTTTCTTAATGTAACATAGCTATCAGATGGTAGAGTCACATGGCCCAGAAAGGCACTATGCAAAGTAGTTTGCCAGCAGAGACATGGAATAATGCAGAATTAATTGCATCATGTAACAGAGTGTTTAATACTCTGAAGCAGATATGTAGACATTTTCTCAAGAATTTGCTTTCCTCTGAATTAATGGGAGCTATGGGTAGTTAAGAGTCCCATCGTCTTCTATCCTGGAAGGATAAGAGGGCCATTGCTAAGAGAGTAGGAGGGAAATTGTCATGCACATGCCCAGAGCAGTGTCGGTTTGGGCCTTGGTGGAAGAAGTGATAAGCATTGGAAAGAGCCCCAAATGGACTAGACACTAGCTTTGCTGTCTTGTGGCTTTAGCAAGTGAGCATTCTGTACCTCATTATTTCATTATCTATAAATTAGGAATGGCTATACATTGATTTCATTAACCTGCTAGTACAAATAGCAACTCATAAGCTAGGAGATTTCCAAGAAAATAACTAAAAGACCAGAGCATATCTGCAAACCCTCACCAGGAAGATGTCATTAAAGTAATCACTCATTAGTGTGGGCCACCTTGTCATCCAAATACTCAAATTGAACTGGAACTTGTTTCATGAAAAGCAGAAGAGCCAACATGAAAGGGAAAACACAACCACTTACATGTTGTCATCTGAAGATTGTGACAGCAATATTGGTTAGTTAATAGCCCCCACCAAGTGTGGTATATTTGAGATGTGTTTAATCTGTTGGGATGAGGCATTATATGACAAGTTTCCCTGTTTGTGTGTGTGTGTGTGTGTGTGTGTGTGTCTGTGTCGTTACCATTTTCTTGCTTCATCGATACATTAGTACATATTAACCCAAATCAGTTTAGTATGACCTTACTGCTACCTGACAAGTGCAATGGAGGAGAGAGAGTCTTTTGAGAAGGAGCCTTAAAGCAATGCTAGAATCAGGCTCTCTCCCCTTGTTCTGAGTAACTTTCACAAGGGAACATCTCAATTCACCCACAGGCCTGCTTGCAGGGAAAATGTGTGTTGACGATAGGTCTTCAGATATTTTTGATTTTTGATTTTTGTTCTCTGAGGCAGAGACTTTTCTTCCTTTTTTAAAATTAGATTTTATTTATGTATTTATTTTCAGAGAAAGGAGAAGGGTGGGAGAGAAACATTAATGTGCAAGAGAAACATGGATAAGTTGGCTCTCGCACACCCCCAGCTGGACACCTGGCCCACAACCCAAGTATGTGCCCTGACCAGGAATGGAATCAGTGATTTGGTTCACAGGCTGGTGCTTAGTCCACTGAGCCACATCAGCCGGGGCTGAGCCAGAGGCTTTTCATGGTTTTTCAACAGTTTCCCATGTTGCTAACCACAGGAAGGGAGTGTGAGGGCACTACATCTTCTGTTACTGTGGCAGTTGTTTTCCACTGGGTAACACTAGTCCTTTGTGTGTTTTAGTAAGCATATGTCATATTCCCAGGGTCTGATGAACTTGAGACATTGGTCCAACCCTGTCTCTGAGCCTTTAAAGTAGAGGACTATGTCCAGTGGTAATTTCTCAGAAGGCACTACCTCCCTACATACATCACTCTAATCTCTCAAACATAGTACATGCACGTTTTGAATAAAAGAAATGTATTTGGAGAACTGCTTGGGTGGCATGGAAAGGAATCTTGGACACTAAATTCATCATGTAAATGACTAGAAATTAACAAGAGAATATGTTTTTACATTTTGTTGCTCTGAGCAGGCCATAGAGAAAGTGACCTATACTATTACTTCCATTATCCCTTCTGTGACCTTAGTTCTACTGCCCGATTCCTCAGATCTGTGTGAATCACACAATCCCAGTGTTGCAATAAAATTTCATAGTGTAAACTTAAAAATTCACCTGAATATTTTAGTTTGACTTAATCATTTTCTAACTCCAGAAGTGGGTGAACACGTGCTCAATGCAAACATATCCATGCCATGTCTTAGGACAAGAGATGACCATCTGGATAAATGAGTGTTTTCTATTTACATAGCATTCCATATCTTCAAATTCGGAAGAGTACAGAATAGATAATCTACTCATGGAAGCTCAGTTAGACACATTTTTCTCTTATAAGCTGTTCTTTCATTTATCAGCTTGTTTCTATCAGCTTGAATTCATTTTGAATTCACTTACGTAAAACTCATTTTGAATTCTTTGAATTCACTTACATAAAAATGTGACTAAAATTCGTGCAATTTTCTAAAGACTTCATAGAGGAGACAGAAGAGATTTACCTCACGCACCCCACAGCCAACAATTTAGAAGCAAAGACAACCGATTTTTTAAAAAAGTTCTCTCTTAGCCAGGGACCTGGGGCTAGAAGGAAAAGAGTATCTTCTCTCTTTCTTTCAAGTAACATCATTGGCAGTTTATTGATGCTTATCCCCTTCCTCCAAGATTTTCCCTCAGGAATTTAAAATATCCCAGTCCTTCCAGGCAATTTATTTTATATCTCAAGAAATTTATAAGCAGATTACCAATAAAAGCTAACCTTGTTGGGTGAAGAATTTTTATACTAGGTCTTAAGAGACAAATATCTCTACTACTTATTATGTAACAGCATGGAGAATATTCTCATTGTCATGTGATCATGTAATAACATTATGCTATAGAGTGAGAACATTTTGTTTAAACATTTAGAACAATTTAAAACAACAGTATCCCTGGCCAGGGTGGCTCAGTTGGATGGGTGTCGTCCTGCAAACAAAAAGTCTCAAGTCAGATTCCTGGTCAGGGCACATGCCCAGGTTTCGGTTTCTGTCCCAGGTTTGGTCCCCAGTTGGGGCTCATGCAAGAGGTAAATGATCCATGTTTCTCTCTCATATTGACGTTTCTCTCCTTCTCTTACTCCCTCTCTCCCCCACTCTCTAAAAATAGGTAAATAAAATCTTTAAAATAATGATAAACTGCAAACTTCCACTATTTATAGATTAGAGAGCTATCTAGAAATAGTATTCTATACTCTTTTGTGAAATGACTGGTTGATTATAATCAATAATTGAAAAATAATTTAAAAATCTACTATAGAATGACATAATCATTTATCATCACAATGATTCCAAACAGTTATGAAATATATACCAAATTTTGGGAAACATACCAAAATTTATGGGATACAGCAAAAAGACTTCTAATAGTTGGTTGTCTATATTTTATAAACATTTAGCTGTAGTTGAGTATATTTCTCAGAAAGAAGACATTTGATTAAGTTTATTCTACTTTGTCATGGGAATTGCACCTTACATGTTGTCATAGAATGACTTAGATAGAATGAATGCTTGATCAGCTTGTGTCCAGCTGGGAAAAGAGAAACACTTTTGCTTTTTCAAATGGAGTAAATGTAATACAAGAAATTCATTATACAGGGGTAGAAATGATAAAAAGCCGATAAGAAGTGGTGAGGCAACTTAAAGATTAGCAACTTCAGGAAGATAACAGAAGAAATGATCCCAGCCTCAAGAAGCTGTGCTGCCTGCAAGGTGCCAGAAGAAGATGGGAGTTGCTAGTTGAGAGCTGAGAACAGAGTTCTAAGATGTCGAGAAGTGGTTAAGGTGTCACCGCTGCCAAACACCATAAGAAGCAGGCAGAAGGAGGGAGAGAAAAAATACCCTGGTTTATCCCTTCCTTCTGACCTCCGTTCTTCCACCAGTGAAGCCAATTAGTCAAAGTACCATGAAGACAGGAAAAGATTCTAGTAACTAGCTCTCTGAGATACAGGGCATAGGATAGAACATAGGAAAGGGTAGGAAATGTATTTGAGAGAAAGTGGAGTGTTGGCCTGCATAAATGCCATTTCAATAATCTGTGTTTGAGCTAATAAGAGGCTAAGAAGACATGAATTTAGTGAAAAGCATTTATAGGGGACCTAGTTATGAACTTTCCCGTTGTTCTTTACCACCTTACCAAACTCTGTTTTTATCATAGGAGTCCTCATGCTTTTACTTCCTTACTTAAAGAAAGGCTGTCCTTCCTTAATCCAACTTTAATAAATATACCCATGCTCAGTTGTCATCCTGCTATATTTATATTCCATACAATAACCCTTTTATTCTCCTCTAACACCTTTCTGTTTTCTCTTTTTTCAAGCCAAGATTGTAAATATTTATGCATCCAACATCAGAGCAACTCAATTAAAGCAAACACTAACAGAGCTCAAAACAGAAATAAACAGCAACATGACAATAGTAGGGGACTTCAGTACTCAATTTTCAACATTGGATAGATCATCCAAACAAAAAATCAATAAGGAAAGAGTAGACTGAAAAACTGATCTGACAGACATAAACAAACATTTCATCCAACAGCACCAAAATACACATTTTTTTTCTCAAATGCACACAGAAGATTCTCCAGGATAGACGATATGTTGAGCCAAAAAGCAAGTATTTAAAAAATTAAAAAGATTGAAATCACACTAAGCATTTTTTCTGGCCACAGTGGAATAGAACTGCAAACCAATAACAGGAGGAAAACTGGAATATTCACAAACACATGGAAATTGAACAACATACTCCCAAATAACTAATGGGTCAAAAATAAGTCAAAAGGGTAATGTGAAATATTTTGAGACCAAAAAATAAAGATAGAAAAAAGAAAATACAATATACCAATATTTATGAGATACAGCAAAAAAAAGTTCCAAGAGGGAAATTTATAATGACTAATGCCTACATTAAGAAAAAAGAAAGATCTCAAATAAACAACTTAACTTTTAACTTCAAGAAATTAGAAAACAAAACACAACAACAAAAAATTAAGCTTACACGTACCAGAAGAAAGGAAATAATAAAAACTAGAGTAGAAATCAGTGAAATAGGGAATACTAAAAGAATAAAAAAGGTCAATTAAACTAACGGTTGATTTATAAGAAAAAAGACAAAATTGACAAAACCTTAACTAAACCAAAGAAAAATAGGGGACACAACTAAATAAAATTATAAAAGAGGAGATACTATAATTAACACTACAAAAATTCAAGGTTTGTAAAAGGTAACTATGACCAATGATCTGAAACAAATTGGACAACTTAGAAGAAATGAGTAAATTTCTAGAAATATACAATATACCAAGTCTGAATCATGAAGAAATAGAAAATCCAAACAGACCAATAATGAGTAATGAGATTGAATCAGATGGTTTCACTCGTGAATTCTATCAAATACTTAATTCCAATCTTTCTCAATTCTTCCAAAAAAAATTACATAGAAGAGAACATTCTCAACTAATTTTATGAGGCAAAGTTACCATGATATGAAAGCTGGACAGAGTCACTACAAGAAAAGAAAAATTCAGTCCAATATATCTGATTAATATAGATGCACAATTCTCAAGAAAATATTAACAAATTGAATTCAACAGCACATTAAAATTGCCATACACCATGACCAAATGGGATTTACTCTTGAGATGCAAGGATGGTTCAATATATACAAATCAATAAATGTGGTATACCACATTAATAGAATGAAGGATAAAATCTTATGATCCCCTCAATTGGCACAGAAAAAGCACATGACAAAATCAACACCTTTTCATGATAACAACCATTAACAACTTGGGTGTAGAAGGAATACACTGCAACATAATAAAGGGCATATATTATAAGCCCAAGGATAACATCATACTCATTAGTGAAAGATTAAAAGCTTTTACTTCAAAATTAGAAACAAGGCAAGAATGACCACTCTCATGACTTGTATTTAAGATAGTATGGGAATCTTAGAGAAATTAGGCAAGGAAAATATATAAAAGCCTTCCAAAAAAAAGGAATAAGTAAAATTGTCCATGTTTGCAGATGATCTAAATTTATATATAGAAAACCCTATATACTCCATCAAACAATATAGAATTAATAAGCAAGTTTAGCAAAGTTGAAAGATACAAAATGAATATACAAAAGTCAGTAGCATTTCTATACACTAACAACAAACCATCTGAAGAAGAAATTAAAATAATCCTATTTACAATGGCATCAAAAGAATAAAATAGTAATGAGTGTAACCAAGAAAATGAAAATTCTACACAATGAAAACTGTAAGATATTGATGAAAAAATTGCAGAAGACAGAGATAATGGAAAGCTATCCCACATTCTTGGATCAAAAGAATTAATATTGTTAAAATGTCCATACTTCTCAAAGTGATATATGGATTCAATGTAATTCTTGTTAAAATTTCAATGGCATTTTCACAGAAAAATATATCCTAAAATTCATAAAGAACCTCAAAACACCCAAAAGAGCCAAAAAATTCCTGAGACAAAAAGAACAAAAGTGGAAACATCATACTTTCTGATCTCAAATGACATTAAAAAGTTATAGTAATCTAAACAATATGGTAGTGACATAAAAATGGACACATAGGCCAATGGAAAATAATGGAGAGCCCAGAGATAAACCCATGCATATGCAGTCAACTTATATTTGACAAGAGATCCAATAGTACTCAATAAAAGAAGGTCTCTTTCATGAATAATGTTGGGGAATCTGAGTAAGTACATGCAAAAGAATGAAATTGAATCCTTACTTTACAAAGGATCATACAGTCCCCAGTAGAGTAGATGCTGTCAGCTCCTATCCTCAGGCTTGGCTACAAACCAGCTACCATTATGCTAGATTTCTCATAATGCAATGGGAGCTGAGCTGGGCATGATGTCGCCCCCACTAGTGGTTTTAAAAGGCCTTATATAGCTTCATACCAAAGGGTTAGAATATTGGAAGAAATTAAGTTCTTAATGCAAATTTTAGTGACACTAACAATTGGCCACTTCCATGAGGTCAGTCTGCCCAGTCTTTGGGGTTCCATAATTTCTCTCTCATCTACATCTTTGTACTTCATCAGGCATCTTGTGCTGTACCCAAGCCAATTGGCTGGGACTTGCATTCTTGTCTCATTCCTGCCCAGCTTTGTTTCCTTGGACTCAGGTCTATTTTGAGTATTCCATGGTTCATCTCAGGGAGATATTATCCAGGGCATGTCTCTGCTGCCTGGCTGCCATGTCTTTCTCTGCTCTAACCTCCTGGCATCAAACCTTTGTTTTGCTTGTTGAACTTAAAGCTTTGCTACTTGATGTGAGTGAGCCCTGGTGGCCACTCTTTCTTTGGATCAAACATTTCTACCCCTGGTGGTGCCTCTTCATTTCTACTAATTCTCTTCTTTTTCATAAGGCTTCTTGGGATGAGAGAACACAGATAGGAGCAAGCAACTGAAGTGGTTAAAGCATGCTCTTAGCATATAGGTTTCCTGTGACTGAATACTTTTCATGCGATTACTTAGTTGATCAGTATTATTGAGCCTCTATCCACACTGTGCCAAATACCATGGAGGAGATGTAAGAAGGACACTAACAGACTCAGATTTCAGACAGTTAATGATCTAACGAATAGATGTATAAACATGTAAAAATGAGTGAAAAATAATTACACCTTAGTTCCAATTTGGACTCTGTTGGTAACTGTGTGATTGTAGGCTTAGAGAGATGAGAACTTTCCTTTCCTATAGTGTGTAAATATAAAGCCCACCCCTTTGGATGGTAGTGAGGATTAAATAAGAATGTGAATATAGAAAGTAGGGTGCCTGACAGACACATAGTGGAAAACAACTGCTATTAAAGTATATTAAGGGTTCAACTAGATAAACAGAAACCACTTTGAGATTTTGGAATAGGAAATGTAATGGTCACAAGTAGTTACCCAAGTGGGTAGAAAACCTGCAAAGACCACAGAGGGGAAGGTCAAGGCAGTGCAAAGATTAGCAGCAGCTGGAAGCCACCGCCATCCTTAGGCTGGAGGGAGGACAAAAGAGTCTGAGTTATCATCAAGGTCACCCAGTGGAAGACTGAGCCACAGTGGGCACAGGGAGCGGGAACCGGAGCCAAAGAGAAGTTGCCCATGATACTGGGGATGGAGCCCTTGGGACGGAGAAAGGGAGAAAAATAACTTGGTTTCTCCTTTTCTCTGCCCATGCCCCATCTTTAGGGAATGCCTTCCTTTAGCTGAATCCAGATGAAAGGCAGCTTATTTGAAACTGGAATGGGCAGCTGGAAAGGTTCATTTCTATTCCCCAGCTCCCGCAGGCAATACAGGCACCTAAGAACCAGGGTTAGAAAAAGATTTAAGGGTAAGCAGGCTTGCTTTGGCATAAGCGCTTGCTGTGAGTGTGTGTGGGGGGTGGGCAGTAAGGTAGGGAGAGGCGGTGCGTGCTGGAGAGAGGACTGACATGGCTAGGGGCACAGAAGTCCTGTGGGAGTCCTAGGGAGAGTAAATCTAGGCTAGTAGCCAGTGGTCATGTGTAAGGACACCAGACTGAAGGGACATTGATTGCTAAGCAAGAGCGGTGCCAGGATAAGTATAGTGTATACACCAGGGCCTGTCAAGCACTGATTGCCTTTTAGAGCCAAACAGATTTAGTACTTAAAATTTAAATGATGTTTATTCTTAATAATCTATCTGCTGATCTTCTCTGGGTAGTAAGAAACTAAAACCCATACTTTTTTTTAACAGCAGTTTCAGGTTCAAAAACATATACTTTATATGGGAAAAACATATAAATGCAAAGGAGACTCTCAAGAATTTTCATGGTTTAGCTATTATTAAAATATACCACCTTTACTTAGTAAATATAGGATGGGATTAATTATCATTTTGATTAAAACATAACTTACAGAACTTTTTACACAGCTTTGAAATTTTACAGTTCATAAAGTTCAACTCTATTTTTAATGAATTCTCTTAGATGTCTCTAATATATATCTGATATCTCACAAGGCAGACTATAAAGCAGAAAAACACACGTTTCTTACCGCACAGTAGATTGGTGGTGGTGAGATTCATACCGAAGAGTTTCTGTGTTACTCTACAGTGGCCATTTTCAACTAGTGTGCTGTGATAGGCACACTGCATGCTGCAGAATTTCAAAACCATGCAATACCTGACTGTTTAGTCTGGGGCACTGACCTCTTTTCCCTTAGGTTGTCAAATAAAAAATGACAACAGCCAATGCAACAATAGCTGCCCTGTGTGGATAAATCAAAATGATACCTAATTTTTGTCAGATCAGCAAAAAAGAGAATGTATTTTTTGGTGTGCTGCAGAATTTTAGTAATTAGCTTATGTGTGCCATGAGATGAAAATGGTTGTCAATCACTGCTCTACAGTGTTGTTTCCCTAGCATTTATGTTCTTCATCCACTCGACGCTGAGCCCCTCCGGGGCAGGATGTGTCTAATTTATCATCCGATGCCCAGGACCTAGCACAGTGTCTGGCACACAGTAGGGGCCAATGCACGCTTGCTGAATTGCTGCCATTAAATTAACTGCCAAATGCCCTTACCAATGAGGCCATGAGGGGATTCTGTTTCTGTCTCTTCTTTTTCTCTGGTAATTATTCGAATGGGGCTCAAAGCAGTGTCTCTGACAAGGGCAGTGTTGTGCGCTCTCTCATGCTCTCTGACCAGTGTTCAGATTTCTGCCATACCTTGTGAAATTAGTCTCTAGCCATGTAAAATTACCATCTCAGAATCTAAGCTTTCACATTTATATAAAGTAATCTACCCCTAACTACATTCAGAGAGCTGTGAAAGTAGAAGAAAATCACATTGCTGAATGTGAATTAATAATTTTTAAGCACTTTCTATGAACCTGACACTGCCACTTAGCCATTAATCTGCTATAACACTGGTTATTCTCATTGGGGCTACACTTTGGATAGCTTTCCTCATGGTGATAGGAGGTCTCACTAAATTTGAAGCTACTGAAATATGCCCTGTGCCTCATCCGTTCTTCATGTTCCCTTTGTCACCATACAGCTATAGGCCCTTAACCCCATGCTGGATACTGCAATAACTTTTCACCACCTCTTCAACACCAGTATTTCTGTCCTTCTATTTACATACATGCCTGCTAGAGTTAGCTCGCCGAATCCTCTTCTCTCCAACTTATTTTGCTTAGAATTATGGTTATGAAACTTCAGGATTTCAAAGATGTTTTCACTCAGCCTCAAAAACAAACAAATAAACAAACAAACAAAGCTAAAAACTATTTTTGCTTTTTGATTTAACATTTTATGCAGTGATTTTTGAAAATAGCAGAACAGACATCTTTCAGAATATAGGATATTACATCAATCTGATACTTTTAGTTTAATATAAAATTCATTAATGTCCATTATTTTTATTTCCCAAGTGGGATCATTAAAATTTTTACCATAGATCGGTATTCAGAAATATTATATTATACATCTTTTAATAGGTGTTTGGACACAAGAGCAATTTCTCAAACCAAGCCCCAGGAAGTAGTTGAGAAAGAGGAAGGGAAAGGCAGAATAAGCAAAGGAAACAATTTTTCCTGTAAATTCTACTAAACTAGTCTCTTTGTTGTCTCCCTCCCCCACCTCTCTAATCTAATGAAATGTTTCATTGTGCCGCTCACCCACTACTGTTGGGAAGATCTCCATCTCTCACTGTCCCTGATCACACACACTTTGCCTAACCCATCACTTGGATTAGGGTAAACAAATGTGGAAGAGGCATATATCCCAAATCATCATGGGCTTTCAACTCAAGTAGCTCTGTGCTGGAAATATCAGCTCTCCTGCTTACCTGTCTGATAGGCAATTTCTTAAAATATCAGGGTATAAATGTCTAGTACACAGAGTTCCTGATATATCACAATTGCTCAATAATGGGCAGATCTTGTATTATGATTTTATTTTAGGACATGAGAACAGGAATGTAAACGGGAAAAGTGTTGTTTCAAAGATTTTGGAGGTGCTTAGTCATGAACAAAATAGAACTAAAGATTCTGAGTCACCTCGTTTACTTTCTTCCTCTTGAACCATTTTGTTGTGACTCTGTCTACTATTGTACAGAGCAGAAGTTCTATGTCCTCTTATCAATATGTAGAAAATGTGTTCCTGATTTTTTTCTAACATCTATGTCATTAGAGCTCTGACTTGTTAATTTAATGCAAGGTGGGGCAAAATAAGTTTATGGTTGTTCATATAGAAACTAATACAATAATTAATAAATAATAATACAAAAATAAACTCTATTTCACATACTCGCAACTGTAGACCTACTTTTGCCCACCCCATATGCCATGTCATTTCAGATAAACAAAAATTAATCTAAAGTCCTCTCTTAACTATTAATGCCATGGGTATGAAAAGACAAACCAAGGAAGATGGAAGCTGGTATGAGATAAGGATCACAGGACTAGTGGGGGAACATCCAATAAGTCCTCAGAGGGAGGCTCAGAGGAAACAGGTTCTGCTCGAGCAAAATAGTAAAGGTCACCCTTGCTTATTTTTTTCTGCTTAGAGCAAAGAAGAGAGGCAGTCTTAAATATAGTTAAGGGCTTCAAACAGGATGAAGTTGAGACTGTCTGTGCTATCTGACCACTGGCGCTTCTCAGTTTTACTGGATTCTAAACAGATTCCATCTGTGTGAGGTGTTCAGAACCCACACTAAGGAAACAGACAGGACACAGAATCATTAAGATTCATGAAAAACAAATGAAAATTTAAAAAGCTTATATGCAGGGTTTATGACCTGGCATATGTAAATATCATCTGTAAATGTCACAAAACAAGGTACATCCTCAGTCTGGCACCTCGTAAAGTTGGTTTAACACTTTTCCTGAAAAATCTGTGAATATATGGGCTTCTGATGCAAAACCTAAAAAAGCAAATTTTGAACACACTGAAACATAGCATTACATTTCTATTTTAAATATTTTGGCATGAAGGAGCTTGATCTGTTATAATTGATGAAACACAAATTTGTCCACTATGTAACTTGAGATATTTACATAACAGCATATTTTTTTAAATGTGAGTGTATGTCCCTTACATTATCAAAGTGCCAAATGGTGAAGACTGGATGGTAAGAGAAATGTTGGTGGCTAATTCCGTCACCAGCAGGAAAGCTGCCAAGTATAAAAAACAAGTCTCAGGAGACTCACTTTAGCTTTAAGGACAAACATAGGTTGAAAATGAAGGGATGGAAAAAGATATTCCAAGCAAATGGCAACTAAACAAGAGCCAGAGAGCCTGTCTTATATCATACAAAAATAGACTTTAAGTAACAAATTGTGCCTTTGCTGGTGTGGCTCAGTGGATTGAATGCTGGCCTGCAAACCAAAGAGTTGCTTGTTCAATTCCCAGTCAAGCTTCATACCTGGGTTGCAGGCCAGGTCCCCAGTAGGGGGCACTGGAGAGGCAACCACACATTGATGTTTCTCTCCCTGTTTTTCTCTCTCCCTCCCTTCCTCTCTCTAAAAATAAATAAATTTTTTTAAAAAAAAATTGTCAAAAGAGACAACGAAGGCCATTATATAACGATCAAAGTGTCAGTTCATCAAGAGGATATAATTGTCAATATATGCACTCAATATTGGAGGACCTAAATATTTAAGCAAGCATTACCAAATTATAAAGGGAGAAAACAATGCCACTACTAGTAAGGGATCTCAATATCTCATTTTCAACATTGGCTATATCATCCAGAGAGAAAATCAATAAGGAAACAACAGATCTGAATAACAGTATAGACAAAACGGCCTAACACATAACAGAACATTCCATCCAATAGCACCAGAATATACATTCTTTCCCAATACACATAGAACATTCCCAGGATAGAGCATATGTTAGACCAAAAACAAGTCTTAATAAAATAAAGAAGATTGAAATCTTATCAAGCATGTTTTATGACCACAATGGTAGGGAATAGAAATCAATAACTGGAGAAAAACTGGAAATTTTATAAATATATGGAAATTGAACAACATGCTCATAAACAACCAATGAGTCAAAAAAGAAATAAAAAGGAAAATTAAAAAAAAGTTATGACAAATGAAAATGGAAACACAACATACCAAAACTTAAGGGACGCAGGAAAAGCAATTATAACAGGAAAATGTATAGCTATGAATGTCTACATTGAAAAAAAAGACTTCAAATAACTTTATCTTTCAAAGAAATAGAAAAATAACAAACTAAGCCCAAAATTAAAAGAAGGAAGGAAATAATAAAGATTAGGGCAGAAATAAATGAAATAGAGAATAGAAAAATAATAGAAAAGGTTAACAAAACTAGAATGGGTTTTTTTAAAGATAAAATTAACAAAACTTTAGCTAGACTAACCAAGAAAAAAGGAAAGACTCATATAAACAAAATTGTAAATGAAAGAGGAGACATTACACTTGACACCACAGAAATAGAAAGAACAGAAAGGATCACAAGAGACTGCTATTGATAATTTTACACCAACAAATTAGACAATCTAGAAGAAATCAGTAAATTCCTAGAAACATACTATCTACCAACTCTGACTCATGAAGAAACAAAAAATCTGAACAGACCAATAATGAGTATGAAGATAGATTCAGTAACAGTAATAACAATTACAAAAGGAAAAGATGAAAACCAAATGGCTTCACAGTAAAATTCTACGAGATATATCAAGATGAATTAATGTCAATCTTCCTCAAACTCTCCCAAAAAATCGAAGAGGAGGAAACACTCCTGAACTTGTTTTATGAGGCCATGATTACCCTGATACTATTACCCTGCTACTACAGCCAGATGAGGACACAAAAAGAAATAAAGACTACAGGCCAATATCCCCCATGGATATAGATGCAAACATTCTCAACAAAAGACCAGCATACGTACGGTGGAATATTATTCAGCATGTGTCAAAAAGAAATTCTGACACATGCAACAAATTGGGTAAGCCTTAACGACGTTGTGCTGAATGAAATAAGCCAGACACAAAAGGACAAAAATTAAATGATGCTCGTTATATGAGGTACCTAGAGTTGTCAAACTTAGAGAGACAGAAACTAGAAGGGTGGTTGTCAGGAGCAGGGGGCTGAGGGGTGGGGAATATTTTTAATGGGTATGGAGTTTCAGTTTTACAAGATGAACAGTTCTGGAAATGGATGGCGGTGATGGTTGCCCAAGACAGGAAGGCTAGCGTGGCCTGGAGTCAAGTATTTCCTTCCCCCCAGGATAGTTAGGCTCTGATGAAACAGCAGCAAGTTAAGCTCTGGTTAACTAGTTTCTCCTGAGCAAGACCTTATTAAGAACAGAAGGTTCTGACATATTTCAAAACGGTTCCTTTGCCTCTCCCCATACAGGAAGCACTGGGTCGTTTTTCTTTTACATTCACTGTGAGAGCCGGGTAGAGTTTCAGGAGGTAAAATTTGCAAAGGTGTGGGGGCCCACCGATGACTGAGTCCCTGGTGTTTTTATCTCTCGGATTTGCCAGCACTGTGCCTCCAGCACTTTGTTCGTTGCCGTTCAGATTTTTCTACCTCAGCACTGATTCCCGTGAACGTTTCTGCTCCAGTGAGTTGTGAACCTTTGGTGGTTTGTTCTCACACCTCACTTTTATGATGGATCAAAGAAAAGTTGTTGATTTTTCAGTTTGCTCAAATTTATTTGTTAGGAAGAAGTGGTAACTTCCAAGCTTCTTACATGCTGGGCCAGAAACTGGGAGTCTCAATACATTGAAAAACATATATTGGATCAGTAATGTTGGACTAAAAACCACCTGAACTTGGATTTGAGAGAGTAATCAGAGTTAGACAGGTAGATAAAATTAAAAAGAATTTTTCCCAGACTGAACCAAACCAGATTCTTTGTCTAACTCACAGATACTTCATTTACGTTGACATTCCTAGTTATTTGTACCGCCTATAGCAAGAGGCAGTAGTCACACTGGAGAGGGCAGGAAATGTATTATAAAAATAAACTTTCCACATTTTCATTTTCTCTATGACTGACAGAAACTGAGTTATCTTTGGAACATACAGTCTTTTAAAATGTATTTCAAGAATATCTTGGTATCATTCAGCTGGGAAAAAAACAAATTTTCTCTCTTTATATTTCCCTTCAATTCCCAGGGGCCTTTTAGGACAGCATCATGGGCTAAAAATAGCTTAGACTAATTTGGTCTCAGTTAGACAAGCTATTTACCCCATTGCACATATTGTTTTTTTCCTTTTCAAACATCTAGTCACGCATCAATGCAATGAAAGCATCTATGTGGTATGAGCAAGACTGCTGTATATCCTGAGTCACTTGCTTGAAAATAATTCCCAGAACTCAGCTTTTATTGAGCATCTATGATCTGTCACTCTACTCACATTTTATTACATACTGTTACTATATTGTAACCAGAAATTCTTTATCATCTGCCTAATTACTGAGCAGCATATTCAGTTATGCAACTTTATGGTTGTAACTAAAGAAAATCAGGTACTCTCTTAACCATATTTTAAGTAACTCTTCCATTTTTTAGGAACTCCCACCTTACTCCATCACTCCCACCCCAACAAGTGTCAGGTTCAGGTGCATTATATATTTTGCTAAATTAGTAAAGGTTAGAGTGGTTGAATCAGTAAGACCCAAGGTGTATTTGTAATGTTACAGATAATCCTTGAATACTAATGATATGCTAGGCATTATTGTAGGCACTATTCAGTGGTGAGATAGAAAAAGTCCTTGAACTCATGGATCTCATAATCCAGTCAGGGGAGACAACCAGTGAGCGAATTAGCATTAGGTGCTTTGAATTTCTTTTTCACAATTATACTACTTTAACATGGGTATTCAGGGAAGGCTACTCTGATGAGGTAACAAGCAGAGACATGAATGAAGGCAAGGAGTTGGCCGGGCAGAAAATGTACGGGGAAGATCATTCCAGATGGAGAAAGAAGGAAGGACAAAGGCCTGAAGGCAGAAGCACTCTTGGTATTTGAGGAACAGCAAGAGAGGAAGTAAACATCTAGAATCATATTTGCAAGTTTTTGAAGGGATCATATATGCTAATATCGCCCGGCCAAAGCTAGTCACACAGCAAGCCTTCGAATCAAAGGTTGAGGAACTGTGAAGTCACATGGCAAAGGGCATGCACAGAGGAATGGGTGAAAATTGGGACTATTTAAAAAAAATCTTTACCCACATCCGTAATTATTCACTTGTAATACAAACCAAAAACAGGAATTAAGAGACAAATTATCTTTTGAGTTTTCTTCTTTTAAACTACTAATGTGTCAAATAACTTGTTGGAATTTTTTTAGTTAAATCTCCCTTCTATGCCAAGATAAAGTGAATTTCTTCATGCTATGCATGGATTTTCGGTATTTATGTATTTGGCTTGCTCATATATGCTTGGGCTTCTAAATGGACATTTGGAGATTCATGAGTGCATAGTTATGAGTGAGATTGGCCCATATTTTTCTTTTGTTACATTGTCTAGTTTGTTTTGATATTAAGACTATGTTGGTTATGAAAGTAATTGGAAAAAATACCCTCTTTTAACACTCCATGTATAATTTGGTATAAAATTGGACTCCGTTTCTTGAAATGCTTGGTAGAATTTTCCAGTGAAGTCATTTGGTACTGTTTTCTTTATGGCACAGTTTTAAATGCTGATTCTCTACCTTAATAATATAGGATTACTAAGATGTCCTGCTTCTTGTGTTTTGATAATATATATTTTTTCTAGGATTTTTTAGGTTTTATATGGGTATAACTTTACTGATAATATTTGTCAATTATCTCTCAATGTCTGTAAGATGTGCGGTGATATTCCTTTTTACAGTTCTGGAAATTGCTTTCTTTCACCTTTGCTCATCTTGATAAATTTTGTGTTAGGTATATTAATTTCATTAATTAAAAAAATAAATTTTAATGTTGAATTATATTTTTTATTTTCTGCTCTTATTATTTATTTTCTTCTATATTCTTTGGGTTTATTTTGCTTTTGTTTTTATTGCATCTTGAAACAGATGCTTGGATCATTAATTTCTCAACATTCTCCTTTTGTGATATATGAAATTAAAGCTAAATCACTTCCAAATTCTGCTTCAGTTTCATTCCTAAAATTACAAAACATATTTGTGAGAGTTGGATAGAACGGACAATTAATCTGAATATCAGTGACTCAGCATAGTAAAGATTTTTTGCTTATGTACTACAAGTCTAATATGGGTCAAGTAGTTCTCTAGCCAAAGAACTTCTGCAGGTGGTTTCCAAAAATCTGGGCTTCTTTGATCTTACAGTGATGCCACCCAAAACCTTCTATTCTAAGAGACTCACTATGGAAGAGAATTTAAGAGTGAGAGGGTTATATGGCTAGGTCTCGAAGTGGCATGTATAGTTCCCACCCCTATTCCACTGGTTAGTGTTCTAGTTACCATGCTGCATAACAAGCTTCCCCAACACTTAGTGGCATGAAATCACAGATTTTATTATATTCACAGATTCTGTGGGTTAGGTATTCAGAGAGGATACATCAGGGATATCTTGTCTCTGTCCCACAATGCATGGGCCCTCAATTGGTAAGACTTGATGGCTGGGAGTCACTTTAAGACTAAGGGCTGATTTCATGAGTGCATTTGCACATATGTCTGGCTGTTGGTGCTGGTTGTCAGCAGGAATTTCAGCGGGACTTTCGGCCAGAATACCTCTGTGTAGCCTTTTCATGGTCTGTGTTCTTTACAGCATGAAGGCCTCAAGGTGTTTGGAGTTCTTACAAGTGACTCAAGAGAGCTTAATGGAAATAGTAAGGCCATTCTAACCTTGCCTTGGAAGTTACACATTGTTTCTGCTGCATTTTAATTGTTATAAGTGAGTCATTAAAGTTGGTCCCAATTCAAGGGGAAGAAAACATAGACCCTGTATGTCAATTGGAAGCGTGTTAATTATTGTGCAGAAATGTGTAGAATTGGTTGTAGCCAGTTATATGGGCTCACCCTAACTGCAGAAGAATCTGGTAATTTTTTTTTTTTACTGTTGTTTTTTAGTTGTGATGATGATATCACAAGTATTTTTAATTTTTTTAATTTAAATTTTTTTTGAAGTATAGTTTCCATTCAATATTATTTTGTATTAATTTCAGGTGTAAAGCATAATGGTTAGACAATCATATACTTTATAAAGTATTTCCCCTGATATTTCTAGTATTCAATCAGCACCATACATAGTTATTATAATATTATTGACTATATTTTCTATGTAGTACTTAATATCCTCATGACTGTTTTGTAACTACTGATCTGTACTTCTCAATCCCTTTACTTTTTTTCCCCAGTCCCCCAAGCTCCCTCCACTTTGGCAGCCATCAGTCTGTTCTCTGCATCTGTGAGTCTGTTTCTGTTTTGTTTGTTGATTCATTCCAGTTTAAGTGGAATCATACGATATTTGTCTTTCTCTGAATGACTTACTTCACTTATATACCCTCTAGGTCCATCTATGCTGTCACAAATGGTTAAATTTTGTCATTTTTATGGCCAAGTAATATCCCATTGTAAATGTGTACCACCACTTTTTTTATCCATTTATGTATTGATGGGCACTTGGGCTGCTTCCATAGCTTGGCTATTGTAAATAATGCTGCAATGAACACAGGGGTGCATATATTCTCTCAAATTAGTGTTTTGGGTTTCTTCAGATATATGCCCAAAAGTGAAATTGTTGGGTCAAAAGACAGTTCCATTTTTCATTTTTTGAGGAACTTCCATGCTGTTTTCCATTTTTATTCTTGCCAGCAGTGCACGAGGGTCCCCTGTTCTCCACATCACAGCCAACACTGTTTTGTCGATTTACTGATGATAGCCATTCTACAAGTGTGAAGTCATATCTTATTTTGGTTTTATTTTATATCTCTCTGATGATTAGTAGCTTTGAGCATTTTTTCGTCTATTGGCCAATCTGTATATATTCTTTGTAGAGTGTCTTTTCAGGTCCTTTGCCCGTTTTTTAACTTGGATTGTTTATTATTATAACTTTTTTGGTGTTGAGTTGTGAGTTCTTTATAAATTTTGGATATTAATCCCTTATCAGACATATCAGTGACAAATATGTTCTCCCACTCAGTGGGTTGTCTTTTCATTCTGTTGATGGTTTCCTTTATTGTGCAAAAATATTTTTTTTATTTTGATGTAGTCCCATTTGTTTATTTATCCTTTTGTTCTCCTTGTCTGAAGAAATATATCAGAAAACAATATTACTAAAAAAATGTCTGAGATTTTACTGCCTTATATTTTCTTTTGGGATTTCTTTTCTTTTTAAAGTATTCTGTTATTGCTGTTCAATTATAGTTGTCCCCATTTTTCCCCCATTAGTCTCTGCTGCCCTACCCACCCCCACCTTCCGTTTCCAATCCTCCACCCTCATTGTCTTTGCCCATGGTCCTTTATACATGGTATTGAGATTTACATTTAACTCTTTACTCCATTTTGAGTTTACACTTGTATATGGTGTAAGAAGTTGGTCTAGTCTCATTTTTTTGCATCTATCTTCCCAGTTTCCCCCAAACAAATGTTGCTTTCTTACAAGCTCAGGAAGAGGAAAATGAAGCAGCTTGATGAACACATTACAAGCAGAAACAGCAGCATTTTTGTCATTTATTTAAAAGCCTATTCTAAATTTCGTTATGGGTTCTTCTTTTGCATTTTAACATTTCGGTTATGCTTATAAAGGACGCATTGTACAGTCTGTTTAGTGCATGGGTCAGCAAGCTTTATGGAGAACCAAATAGTAAATATTTTAGGCTTTGTGGGCCACAATATCGTCCTTGTAGCATATTTGTCTTTATTTTTCATAACTCTTTTAAAATATAAAAAATATTCTTAGCTAATATCTCATCCAAAAACAGGCCACAGGCGAAATCTGGCCCAGTTTGCTGGCCTCTGCTCCAATGAATTGTTCTGTATATGACTATTAGGTCAAGTAGGCCAATTGCACTCAAGTCTTTTATATCTCTCAATACAGAAAGATTTCCCATATCAAATATAGAAGGAGGCATGTTAAAATCTCTGATTGTGGATTTATTTCTGTTTATAGATCTATTAGTTTTTACTTTATAAATTTTGAGCTCTAGTTGAGAATTTCTATAGAAGTAGTTTCTGCTTAACATCAGTAAGAGATCCATGAAAAATGACATTATATGCAAAAAACACTAATGAGGAGCCTATTTATCATTACTTTAAGTGGAAAAAGCTATGGTACATTTATGTCAATGCCAAACCCTCAACCAATCTCCTAAAATATTACTAAAACACAGTAGAGAACTTATTTGTAGCTGTCTCTATGTTTATAAACTAACAAATCAGGATAAATAATGTTCGGAACATCATTTCCTACTCATCGAGCAATTTTTATTTGTTAACTGATATCTGCTTTATATAATGTAACATGGCCTCTTTTAGCATCAACAATATCTCAGATAAACATCTCCTTGTTGACACTCTGAATGTTTTTCAAGACATCTACTTTTATAGTACTTTTTTTAGTACTATATTAAAATCGCCATCTCTTGTGAATATTGGTGCAAAAACCCTAAACAAAATATTAGCAAGCCAAATCCTGTGCCATATTTAGAAGATAATATATAATGATGAAGTAGAATTTATAACACATTAAAATTATGGGCCATATTAATAAACCTAAGGAGAAAAATCATGACAATCTCCATAGTTGTTTGGAAAACCTCTTAAAAAAAAAAAAGAATTAAAAACATAAAGAAAATAGGAACTGATGGATATTTTCCTCATGCACACACGTGTGTACATACATTTATATGTATTTATATATTATATACATCTGTGTGTATATATTAATCAACACCAATATTTAACAGTGTACCAGGGGTATTAATCAATGCAATTGGACAACAGGAAACAACTAGAGTCATAGGAATTTGAAAAAATAGAAAATTATCTTAAGTTTAAATGATATGGCATTCCTAGGAAACTCTAAAGAGTCAGTGATAAACTAAAAAAATAAAAGAATTTAGTAAGGTATCAGGGTATAAATTATATAACATAGAAATTGATGGACTTCATGAAAGCAAGAATAACTATTTAGATAATATAATGGGAGATACACTATGTTTAAAATAGGGTGATAAAATTTTAAAACTTGGGCATATACTTAGCAAAAAATGTATAAAAACTATATAAAAACTTTAAAACAATTCTGCAAGACAGAAAAATTGATATAAGCAAATAAAAAAAGGCATCCCTTATATTTCGATATGATAATTTATGGTTGTAAAGATTTCAGTTTTGCTTAAATTAATTTATAAGTTTAATGTGATCTCAATAAAAATACCAACAAACATTTATTTTGGAGTTAGGAAAATTGATGTCAAAGTTCATATGTAAAAATAAGCATACAAAATAACTAGGAACATACAGAAAAGAAAAGCTAAAAGAAGGGACTAGTCTTATAATATATTAAAATATATTATAAACCTGTAATTAAAATTGTTTGGAACTCACATATTAATGGAAAAGAATAACAAGTCTGGAAATAGACCCAAGTACACATGGAAATTTAATATAGGATAATGATATATAAAAACACTGGGACAGAGTGGTTTTTAATAAATGATGTTGGGATAAGCGAATAGCCATGTGAAAGAGGATAAAAGTGAGTCCTTATCTCACATTATACACAAAAGAGAGCATGCTTCTGGCCCCCTAAGGAGAAATCATTGGTTAATTGAATTATAGTTTTCTGGTGTATAATGCGTCTTTTTCCAATGACTTCTTTCAAAATGGTATCATTATCTTTGTTTTTCAACAGTTAAACTATGATGTGTCTGCTTCTATATCACACATTAAATAACTATAAGACTCAAACATTCCATCGGTAACAACTAGGACTCT
Source organism: Micronycteris hirsuta (assembly GCA_004026765.1). NCBI lineage: Eukaryota > Metazoa > Chordata > Mammalia > Chiroptera > Phyllostomidae > Micronycteris > Micronycteris hirsuta. The sequence goes on along the minus strand of PVJI01012359.1, from coordinate 26,427 downwards.
AGATAACCTCCTCCAACAGAAGTGATGCTTTTTAGTTCTGTCACAAAAATTAGTAATCAGAAACATGGTGGTTTTGTAAACAAAGCTAACTAATAAATTAATGGAACTAAAATGTGTGGCATTTTCTCAGGTGCCAGAGGGTGATTGAAAAAGAATCTGTTATTGGATGCTAGAAAGAGGACAGGTCACGTTACTGGGCATCATGTTGTAGAAAAAATTGGCAAAGACAGTCACCTTCAATTACTTGGACAACAGACAATGTACATAATAAGGTTTTTAACTGAAGGGAAGGATTGAAAAAAATGAATGTTTATAGCAAATGCTGGTTACTGTTGGCTGTATGTGGTAATTTAATACAAGAAAGAGATGAGCTCCAAAGTGTTGGAAAGTTTGCAAGCAAAATGCAAGACAATAGAGAATTCTCAAGTTCAAAGATTTTAAGGGTTGAATGGGCTGCTGCTTTTCATTCCTAAATAGTAAAATATAAAATTGTGAAATCATTTAAGGCACAAACCCATGTAAATCTCAGTCTCACACCAAGGGTCAAATCAAAGATGTGGCCATGATGTTTACCATCAAAATCCTAATAAACTTAGGTGCGCAACACACATCCCTTGAAGTGAAGGAAATGGCTAAGGGGGTGGAGCTCCCACTGCAGCCTGACGTGGGCAAGGCGTCCGCACTTGTAAGACGTAGTGAGAGAGTGAAAAAGAGTCATGGGGGTGGGGGGCGAGGTACTACTGAAACATGGCAAATCTAAGATATGTGACTATAAAAATGTGTACAATCATTGGCATATGAAGCTGACTGGAGCCAAATAGTAAGAAATTTTCTGAATTTTGAGAAGTGAGTCTTTCTGCCAAAAGGAACCATGGGCCCACAGTAAAGCTTGAACTTTCGGCTGCTTCTTCTTTGAAGACCCTGAAGGACAAAATGGTTTGGGTGGGTGGCATTGCTTCAACTCTCTGAGCTATCTATATATATTGATGTATATATACTTTTGTTTTTATTAGTCAGTTCTATAAATCTTTTCCTTTATTGTTTCAGTTTTTGGTGAATGCTTAGAATGGTGCTATCTACCCGAAGATTAAAAATATTTACCTCTATCTTTCTCTAGTAGGTTTTATGGTTTTAAAAATTACTCTCAACATTTTAATGCATTTTCTTTTTAAAAATATTTCATTTACTTATTTTTAGACAGAGGGGAAGGGAGGGAGAAAGAGAGGGAGAGAAACAGCAATGTGTGGTTGCTTCTCATGCACCCCACTCCGGGAACCTGGCCTGCAACCCAGGCATGTGACATGACTGGGAATCAAACCAGTGACCCTTTGATTCACAGGCCAGGGCTCAATCCACTGAGCCACAATAGCTAGGGCTGTAATGCATTCTATTTATTTTGACAATGATGGAGGCAGAAATCTCTTACCTGATTCCATTTATTCAATATTCCTTCATTTCCCCTACTGAATTAATATGTATTCTTTTAAAACAGTTTCCTTTTACTTTTTAATTTTATTGTTTATGCTATTACAGTTGTCCCAGTTTTCCCTCTTTGTCCCCCTCTACCAGCCCCCCTATTCCCTTAGGCAATCCCCACACCATTGTCCATGTGCATGGGTCATACATATATGTTCCTTGGCTAATCCCTTCACCTTCTTTCATCCACTCTCCCTCCCCCTCTCCAGACCCCTCTGACAGCTGTCAGTTTGTTCCATGTTTCTATGCCTTTGATTCTATTTTGCTCGTTATTTTATTTTGTTTATTAGATTTCACATGTCCGATCATATGTTATCTGTCTTTTACTGACCGGCTTACTTCATTTAGCATAATAGTCTCCAGGTCCATCTATGCTGTTACAAAAGGCAAGAGTTCCTTCTTTTTTTTACTTCTGTGTAGTATTCCATTGTGTAAACGTACCACAGTTTTTTTTATCCATTCACCTACTGATGGGCATTTGGGCTGTTTCCACATCTTGGCTATTGTAAATAATACTGCTATAAAAATAGGGGTGCATATATTCTTTGAATTGGTGTTTCAAGATTCTTAAGATATATTCCTAGAAGTGGAATCACTGGGTCAACAGTCTCCTTTTGGTATTCAATTAGCTTTTCATTGTGCAAAACCATATGTGCCCCAACTAAGAATTGAACCTGCAACCTAGCTATGTGCCCTGACCGGGAATTGAACCCTCAACCTTTTGGTGTATGGAGAGGACACTCCAACCAACTGAGCCACACTGGCCAGGGCTTAAGATGTATTCTTTATTATACTATAAAATCTTTTATGTCCTGAAGTCTTTGACTGATCTTTCTATTATATTCTTTTAATGTTTCTATTTTGTTAACACCAATCTACTTATTGTGGTTTTACTAAAACATTTAATATTTTATAAAGGAAGTTCCTTTCATTGATTTTTTAAAATGATTTTTAAAAATCTGCCTTTGTCACATTTTTTCTTAGAAAAAATAAATAGTAAACCTATCAGTATAGGGGAAGACAATATTAAAAATTCTACATTCTACCCAAATTAGTATATAAATTTAATCCCCCTTTCATCAAACTATCAATAAGATGTATTGAATAATCTGATGTAGGCCTTTGACTCTAAATTAGGTCTTAGTAAAGAGTTATAATTTTACTTACATAGATCTTATAATTCTAGGTTCAATTTATTTTGTTTAAAACTTTTCCCCCCCTCATCTGTGGACATCTTTTTCATTGCTTTTAGAGAGATAAACATTGATTGGTTGCCTCCCATATGCGCCTGGACCAGGGATCATTTTTGCTCTGATGGGGAATCGAACCCTTAACCTTTCAGTTATGAGATGATGCTACAACCAGCTGAGTCATGCCAGCCAGGGCTTGGTTCATTTTGTTTCTATTTATTTTATATTTTGTAGCTTTTATTGTATTTTGATCGGCTATTGCTAGTATACAGAAAAACTACTGAATTTCCATTTACTTTTATAATCTAACACTGTTCCAAGCAGATTTTTTTACTCCTCATTCTAATAATTTTCAGTTTAAAATCTTGGATATTTTATAATAGACAATTATATCATCTGTAAACTACTAACTTTTTCCTCTATCATATTTTATTTAGGTTACTGTAGAAATTCTGAGCTAATGAATAACAGTAACGATAGAAACATTTTCATTTTATTTTTCCATTGATGGAAGCATCTGTAATATTCTTCATGTTGATTTTATATAAAATAGGTCTACTTTGCTATGTTAAAGATGTATCTGTTATTCTTAGTTTACTAAGATTTTTAAAAAATAAATCAGGAATGGATATTTAGATTTATTAACAGTGGGTTTTGGATCCATGGAAACGGTGATGAATTTTTGACGTTTTCTTAAAGGATCTTAGTGTTCATTTAATTTATCACTAAAACATTCATTTGCTTTACACCATACATAGAAAATTGAGGTCATCCTGCCTTTAAATATGTCTAGTGATAGGAAACTACCCATAAAGCAGCTCCATGCATTCTTGATATGTCTCTATTTACTGAGCCTGGGTGATACTGATCCATAGATCAGCAGGTTTCTCAACAGTGTTCTGACTATTTATGAATCAACCCTCTTTTACCCAGTCTATATTTTTCAATCTTGCTGACAAACCTATTAAATGATGCCCCTGGCCAATTGTTTACTGAAAGTATTCTAATAATTCTATCACAAAAGATTAATTTATTCCAAGAGGACTTACTCTAAGTGAAACCATGGTAATCATGAGTGCTTACAAAATACCCATATGATAATGTTAGAATTTTAGACATCTATGTTAAGTTCAAATTATAGAAAAACATTAAAATAGTTACTATTGAAATTTTATATGTCTAGTATTTAACAAAGTTTCAGCTGCAACAGAGATATTAACTGTAATTATTACAACCCTTTTACTTTAAAAATTAAGAAATTTAGGTTCAAAGTTCTAGTAGCACTGGCAACTGTTTCACTCAAGCCAGAATTTATGGAATTTCTTCATTCATTTGAAGATCGGGATTTTTAAACCTCCTGGGCTGTTTTTACTTTTTCCTTCCCTGTGGATTCTACAATACATGCATTAGGAGTCAGGGCTCAGGGTCTCCATGCTTTCAATTATCCAGATGAATTCCTGACTAAACTGTTATTTGTAGCTGTCAGTCAGCTAACCCCAAAGTGCATTTCCCAGAGAAGCTCCGTGCCATTGGTTTCCCATCACCAAAGCATCTCTTAAGCTGCAGCTGCCCTAAGTCTCTCATGTAACACCTTCTTAGCTTCTTCTGGAGTCATCAAGCACCTAATAATGTTTTCTCAACCTTTTGACCATGATGCCAGTAGCAATTTCGTTTTCTTTCCCATTGGGCCCCTGGTGTGAGACCTTTAGAAGCCAAGTTGTACTCTTTAATTATTTTGCCGCAACTGAATTTTCAAAATACTGTGTTATAATAATAAACCAGTTTTTGCAAAATCAAACAGTGCAGACATGTGTAATAAGGCAAAGTCTTCTCTTAATGGCCTCCCTTCCTGCCTCCAAAGAGACCCCCTCCATCCTCACACCTCAGACTTACAACGGAGTGCCCTTTCGTAATTCAGCACCATAAACACACTACACAAACACAAATAACATTAAATTACATAACAATTTTTAACTCTGTGAAAATTATGATTTCTTTACTCATCTATTTTTTACCTTGAGAATTATCATTTCTTCATTCACCTAATGTTCTTTATTACTCCAGATCTAGTCACACTGCTGTACTTGATTTAAAATGTTAATCAGTTGAAAAGTTGTCTTCTTGTTTTGCTGTGTTTTTAAACATAATTGAAAAGATAAATTGCATAATCATAAAATGCAGAAAGGTAGAAATTGGGGGATCCTCACATTATACATCCACTTACTGGTGAATAAATGAGGGAGAAGGAGATTAAATGTCCTCTCTTAAGGTCAGAACAAGAATTCAGGCTTTCAGGTTTCCAGCCTAATGCCCTTTCCAGTTCATCATATCACGAGCCTTCAGAATCCTCTAACCATTTGCTTGCCACCTTTTCCCTCTCGGGGGAGATGTCCCTGGGATTTATTGGTCCAGTACTGACCATATTTCAAATAATAGAGAAAAGCATATCTTATCTTGTAAGATGATAGACTGATGTCACATGATAAGTTTGCTATAATAACTTTTTCAGTGTAAATGTTGCTACCTGAGTATAAAAAAGTGTTATGAGAAAGAGTGCAAACAGTGCAATTAACTACAACAACAATAAGATAAGCTGTCCTGATTTTTGTTCTTTAAGTGACAGAATAACGCTTCACCTCACATCACAGGTCCTTTCTAACTGCTTTAACTCATAGAATTTGAGTCAGGTCAAAAACATCTGAATTGTTACTTTCTCTACTACATTGTTTCCCATACCTGATTTTCCCAAAATGATGAACTTGGCACTATTTAAATTAAACATGTATTAACTAATTCATGCAAGCATCAGAGCTGTTGAATCTGACAGACAGAAGTTGCCTAAACAAACACATTTCAAGCAGATTATCTCATTGTTATGTATACTCACTAGGAAATAATAAGGTTTTTAAAACACGGCTCCATGTGTTAAGAAATTAAAAAAGGAGATTCTTAAAATAGGGATAACATACTTCAGAATGATCAATTTTAGTTTTTCAGGGATGTTCTTTTAGTGGCCAAGAATATTTCCTCTCTCTTTTTTACACTTCATTCATCCTTCAGTCCACTCATTCCATTCACATACCTGTGCCAAATATAGAACCGGGCTTTCAGAATACAATGGTTTCTGACTTCTCTGAGCTTTAGTTCTTAGTGCACTGGCAGAGTCACAAGCTCTAAATTTGTGACCTCTTTCCCCCCTCTATCTAGTTGATTGCTGTTGCTCACACTTCTAACAACCATGCTATTGCCCACCCAAGCACAGGTACCTTAGGAATAGGTTTTAGACAGTCTGGCTCTCTTCAGTCCACTTGCAACAGGGCTTCTGAGCCCTTCGTGTCTGGCCTTTTGCCAACCAACATCACTTAACTAGCACCTCCTGGGAAAGGCCTCTTAGATCTTAAGTAGTCAGTCCCCAGTTGCTATCTTATTTTCACTATACCTTTTGTCTCTGATATCTTCTCCTTTGATTGTTAAGTCTCTGTCTCCCTCTCTTCCGTGAAGACTGAGAAGGCAGACAGGAGCCTTATCTGGCTAGTTTGCCTCTGAACCCTGAAGTGGTGCTGGGCACACAGTTGGCACTGATTAAATATTTGTTAAACAACTGAATGGATTCCTAATTGACTACTGCTGGTACTACAGATGCTGATTCATCTCTGTTGAGATGTTTTTAGTCTCGCGTTTACGAAGATTAAATCAGAATTTAAAACTAAGTCTTAAAATTAAAAACAGTTTGGAACTGCGGGCAACATCTGGCAGAGAAATAATTCTGGCATTTGCAGTGATGGAAGGAAAGTTTTGCTTCCGATAGAGGTTGTTGGCCTCTATCAGTATTATTGGAAAATGCTTGCCTATTTTTGTTGGTTTGCTTAGGAACTGGGAACGTCTGGCACTGGGATCGTTGAAGTTGTTCATTTTGAAGTGAAGAGTTGTAAGAACTTTGGAGGTTGGAAATGGCAGAGAAAATGCCCTAAGAAAATGAAAGCAGTCTAGAGAAAGGAGAGGCTCATGTCTCTTTTGCTTTTTAAATTTTTTAAAATTTATTTTGAAATTACAGTTTACATTCAATATTATTTTGTATTATTTCAGGTGTACAGTATAGTGGTTAGACATCATATACTTTACAAAACGGTCCCGTGATATTTCAAATACCCACCTGGCACCAGTACATAGTTATCTAGTTATAATACCGTATGTCTTTTAAAAAATAGGTTTCCTTGGTTCTTCAAGAATCTTACTTAAAGAAAGCTTCCCAGAAAGTTCTTAATGTGAGGTTTCTGAATAAGCAGACTCTTGGGGTCGGGGGAAGAAGGGAGGGGCAGCGTGCGTCGCTCCGCCTGGTTTAGGTTCATTCCGGCCCAGAAAGTTGTGTTTACGGGACAGGCTTTGGCTGCTGCTTTCTAGAACGTCGTTCTGATCCCTTTAAAGGTGGGGATCATGACGGAGGATGTGGAGGAAGAAGGCGGGAGCCAGTTGAAGGCTGGAGAATCTCGGTTGACATAGTAACTCTTCAGCTGCAACTCCCCTGCTCCCGGCTCCCAAGCTCCCCTGCCATCCGCCGCCCCGCCGTTACTCACTCAGCCCGGGAGCCGGCACCTCCTCCTTGCGGGGTTTCCTTTGTGGCCCCCTAAGTGGTGACTTCTCTCCGAATTAACAGCAGAGCCGCTCGCTGAGCTCCGGACGCCACGTGTCCTGCCTCACCCTGGCCTCCTGGGCACCTGTGTGCCCCGGGACAGTCGGGCGAGTGGCGCGGACACTGCCCAAGGGTCCCGCTGGCACTGCCCAGGCGTCTCCCTCGGGAGCGGGACCTCGGGCCCGTCCGACGTTCCCGCAATGAACCAGAGCCCAGCGTTCGGGCCTCGGAGGGGCGGCTCGCCCCGGGTCATGGCTGGGGCCGGCGCGCGGCGCAACGAGAGCCAGGACTACTTGCTGATGGACCCCGAGCTGGGAGACGAGGGCTGCGCGCAGTCCCCACTGCCTCCCTACGGCTACTACCCCTGCGTGTAAGTGCGGGCGCCGCGGGCCGGCGGGCGGGGCGCGGGCTGTGCCGCTGGACGCGGTGCGCTCGCAGGAGCGAGCGATCCAGAACCGGGCGCGTCTGAACACGCGAGTTCCCCCGAGGGCCGCGCGAGTCTGGGCGGGGATCCCTGGGAGCCGAGGGCCGCGCACGGATGTAGGTTGCTCCTGGTGAGCAACCGCGGGTACGTTTGCCCAAGAGAGTGAGACCGCGGGCCATCAACACCGCTAAGTGTGATCGGTGTCTTGTCAATGTCTCAGTTCGGGTGCCACCCCGCGCCCTCAAAGACACCCGAGGTCGCTGCGCCAGAGGCATGTTCTGGGAGGGGACTGATTCAAATTTGCCCCCCTGTAGCTCGGCCTGTGTGGGAGAGATGCGTACAACACTAAAGGTCCTGGGTGCGTCCGGAGAACCCACAACTGGTGCGCCCGGTGTTTCCTACACACTCCGCCTGCCTTAGCCCTTCAGGTGGCGCACACAAGTCCTGCGACCCCAGACGGTTGGGGAGTTCGAAGGTGTGCTCGGGAAGGTGTGGCCTTGCCCTGGAGGCGTCCTCTTCTCCGGCACCGGGTCGCCAGGTTAAGTCTTGGAAATAGAACTTCTAGGCTTCCCCACCCGCAGCACGAAGCTTTTACCAAAAGGCCGGTGGAGAAGAGCCCGATAGCGTGCGGGCCAGGAGGCGAGTGAACTGTAGAAGCGACGAGGACAGGCCGTTTGTAGTGCATTGTGACTAATTAAGAGGTTTTATTTAAGAATTTGGGGGATGGGGTCTTTAGCAAAGGCGGGAACAGGGCTGAATGGAGAAGTCTCCCCCTCCCCCATACGCCTGGGCCCACAGGTGCAGCTGGTAGATAGCATTTCCGCCTCGTTGCTCCTTTACTAGATTGGGTAATGTGGTTTCCTGACATGTCACATCCATCTAGATGCGGTTTTCCTCCCGAGGAAAGCATTTCTCACCGTTCTGTAAGCAGCTCTGGGTGGGGGTGGGATGTGTGTGTGTGTGTGTGTGTGTGTGTGTGTGTGTGTGTGTAGGGTGTGTGTGTGTGTGTATGTATGTGTGTGTAGGGCTCCTGGCAGACCCTCGCGGTAGATGGGGGTGCACCCTCCAATCCTTGGTCGGGACTGCACACAGTCAAGCCCTGCTGTGGTTCCCTTTCACAGTAAGACGTGAACCCTAGGAAACAGAATCTAATTTTTTCCCAAGATAAAAAGAAAAAGTTGCAACTAGTTCCATTCATCTATGTGCTGAACAATTTGAAAGCACTTACTATTATTTATCTCTTTTTTCTTTCTTAAAAATTAAGGTATACTTCACCTCTCATACAATTCATTTTAAGTTGTACAATTCAGTGGTATTTAGTATATCCACAAAGTTGTGAAGCCATCATGTCTAATTCCTGGACATTGTCATCACCCCCAAAAGAAATCTCATATTTGACTTTAAATTACAGAATATTCTTTTGTTTTACGGTACAAAGCTTCTCAGACTTTAATGAACACATGAATTACCTACGGATCTTGTTAGAATGCAGATTCTAATTCAGTAGGCTCCAGGTGCAGCCCAAGATTCTGCATTTCTAACAGCATCTGAGAAGTGTGGAAACTGTTGGTTCATGGAGCGCACTCTGAGTAGTAAGAACACGTATGCCAAGAAAAAAGTAGAAAGAAAAATAAGTCAATCTTGGATATTATGAATACAGCTATTTTCAAATTTGATTTGAGAGTATATGTTTAAAACATAGACCTTTTTTTTATTGGCTTAGACTTGAGATTTACTAAGAGGGTAACATTACCTGTGGCTAAGTTAAGCAACTTGAAAAAGCTATATTGCTTTTTAAAAATCAGGCTGTCTCATAGACAAAATCTTATCTGTTTTCTTTTTACCACCTGATTAGTCTATAATCACTTGTTACTGTCTGTGGCAGAAAGAATTTGATTTAAAAAACTTGTCATAATATATTAGTAGTGAGAAAAACTAAATAAAGTAATAAGATCCTGTCCTGAAATCTTTCCTCAATGCTTTCTTCAAATGTGGTTTACTGCCTTATTTATTTTTCTAGTTCTTACATTATCTACTATTTAGAGAACATTTTCTCCCTTAGTTCTGGAATTCCAGATCACTCTTAACAGCTAGACCTGAGCAGCAGAGATGAACAGAAATATTTGAATGCTCTTCCATTCACAAGGAGCACCCCCTCATGCCGTGTCAGAGGTACTATGGAATAAGTTTAAGAGTGATCCTTGCTCCAGAAGTAGAGTCTGGTCATATCTAAATCTATCATTTCCAGAAGTCTCTATAGTTTTCATAGTTTTTATCATTACATATGTGGCAAGGTTTTTATTTTCTGTAGTTAAAAAATGAAGTAATTGAAAACTTTTAATCAGTAAACATCAGTTCTTCACACCTATGATGTAAGAGAAAGAGCTAAAGAAAATTACTTTCCTCTGGTAGAGAGTACAAATAAACCCTTCCATATGCTTTTGATTTGTGATTTAAACAATTTCATATATTTTCCCAGAGTGGGAGGCATATTATTTGTGGAAGTGTTTTTTCAAATCACTGAGATGTTTCCCCTATAAGATCACAAATTTTTGCAAGTTGTCATTTCTGTGGGATAAGTTCATGACTCTTGCTAAAAAAAAGTCTGTTTCATAGTTCATTTATGGAGAAAGACTTTTAAAATATATTTATGAGAATTTTACTACTGAAAATTGTGGCATATTATCTTGTTTGGGAAAAATAACATATTCTCAGACCTTAATGGTGTCAGTAGTAACATTTTGAAATGCTATCTAGAAGAAAAAGATTAAAATTTTTCCTTTTTCCAACTTTTAATCAGAAATCAATCAATACACTGTGTTTTGATCTATTTGCAAGGGTGAATAGCAAGAAATGGTCCATGTTCTGCCAGAGTTTTAGGAGTTGTATCATTTAGAAATTAAAAATATGTTTCTTGTTCATCAGTTCTCAACATGGGGAAGAACTCTGGACATAAAAAAAGTAATGCTAAGGGTTTCTAAATTCTCAAGACCTGAAACAGTCAAACTAAACATTCTATTTGGGAAAAACTGACTAAATAATTAAAAATAAGACACAGTAAGGTCTTTGTAAACTAAAGCTCTGGCAATAGAATAGACTGAGGTAATTTTAAAATATTATAGTTATTATTACCTAGAAATACTGGATAAAGTATTTAAAATAATTTTAAAACATTACTCAGTTTTTCAAAAAATCAAATGGTTTACCATGTGCTGAAAGCAAAGAAATTGAAAGCCAGAGGAGAGCTGCTGCCGTGGCACCTTGGGGTTTATGGACTGAGTGGTTGGGACGCTGGAGTCTAGTGCCTGTGTGGAGTGGAGAGAAGCTCGGGCCTTGGTTCCAGATGAGGCAGGGAACTGGGACTAAATGATCCGTGTCCCTGCACAAATTCAGGATCCTTATTTGTATGAGAAATTAGTCTAGAGTGAGAACAAGAACAGTGAGAACAAGACACTTTATTAGTAAGAAGAAAAGAAATCTCCCCCTAAAAATTTCATTCTTTGGGCTTGCATATCATGAGTTTTTGTTTTAGCTTTTATTTCTTTACACTGCTTGGCCTGGAAATCTTCAAGCTGAAAAATGTTCTTGAGGCTACCTAGAAGAGTAAATCACAAAACTATTGAAAGAATACTACCAACCATCTCAACTGCAAGGATTTTCAAGAAAATGGAAATCAGTGGAAAAAGAGCCAGATTGGGGAAGTTCTTCTCATTATGTTTTCAAATAAGTGTTCAATTTCTTGCTCTTCCTCTTCTCCTTCTGGCACCCCTATGATTTGAGTGTTGGTTCATTAGGAGATATCTCAGAGGTTCCTTATTCTATTCCCATCTTTTTAAATTCTTTTTTCTTCTTGCTGTTCTCATTTGATTATTTTTTCTTCCTTATGTTCCAAATTATTGATCTGAATCTTGACTTCATCCCCTCCACCGTTGGTTCTCTGTGAATTTTTCTTTATTTCATTTAATGTAACCTCCATTTCTGCCTGGGTCTTTTTTATGCTGTTGAAGTACCCAATGATTTCTTTGAGCATCCTGATAACCAGTGTTTTGAACTCTGCATCTGATAGTTTGTTTATCTCCATTTCATTTAGTTCGTTTACTGGGGTTTTTTTCTGTTCTTTCATTTGGGCCACATTTCTTTGTCTCCTCAATTTGGCAGCCTCCCTGTGTTTGTTTTTGTGTATTAAGTAGAGCTGCTTTGACTCCTTGTCTTAGCAACATGGCTTTTGTAGGAAAGGCACTTGTATACTGTGTGGGGCCAAGCCATAGGTAGTCACGAGGGCAGGGCAACCCATTTCACCCCTCTGTGGCTCTGTGTTGGGGAGGGTTCGGAGAGGGGATGATGCTGCTGCCTGGCCTCTGGAAATTGCCTTAGAGGAAGCTGTCTCTCCGGCACTCATCCCCTTTTCCTGGCACCTTACTTTCTCCCTTTCTCCCTGTATGCCCTTCCAGCTGTTGCTCTGGTGCTGAGTCCCAGAGAGGGTAGGTCTGCATGAGTCCTGAGTCCATTGTGGACCTTTTAAGAGAAGTCTGTTGAGAATCCTGCAGTTTCTGCCACCATCTCAACCCCTACTAGTTTTTGCAGCCAAAAGTTATGGGGACTTATCTTCCTGGCACTGGAACCCTGGGCTGTGTGGTCTGGTCTGGGGCTGGCATTGCTCACTCCTCTGGTATCCCTCTCAATTTTCATTCACCACACAGGAATGTGAGACTGCCCATCCACCACTTCTCTGTGCCTCTCCTCGCCTTTGTGTCTCCATCCTTTGTACCTCTCTAGATGAATGTGGCGTCCTTAAATCCTTGGTTGTCAGACTTCCATACAGCTTGATTTTCTGATGAATTTGGGTGATACTTATTTCATAGTCTAGTTGTAATTTTTGCTCTAGTTGTGTGTGGAGGTGAAGCATGTTTGCCTATGTGTCCATCTTGGCCAGAAGTCTCAAGGTATCTTTTGATTTCTTTCTTTATCTCATTGTTAACTCATCATTGTTTAGTAACAATGTTATTTAGCTTCCATGTATTTGTGTTTTTCAGTTTTTTTTCTTGTGATTGATTTCTATTTTCATACTGTTATGGTCAGAAAAGATGCTCAATATAATTTCACTCTTAAATTTTTTGACACTTATTTTGTGTACTAACATGTGGTCTATCCTAGAAAACGTTCCATGTACACTTGAGAAGAATGTATTTGAATAAATTTTAAAATTGAAAATATATACAATGAAAATATACTCTTAATGTATCTTGAAACCTAGGTTATATAATGTGTAGCTTTTAAGAACTATGTTTTTTGTTTTACATAAAGGTACAAAGTTAGTGCTCTATTGCTGATAGTGTCTCTTTAAATAAGGATACAAACAAAAAGAGATTCCTCTTTAAAGGTTGACTTATCATGAGTCAAAGTTGTAAGAAAAACCCAGATTCTTAATTCTATTCATTTCACATAATAAAAACAAAGACTTTTTGACACATATTTATTTTTATTTAATCTTTGAGTTCCATAAAACATTTTTGTTTTATAAAGTAATTTAAATTAAATAGTAATTGCTATTATTGAATGATTTTAAAATGCTAGACATTCAAGGGTGGGAAGTGGGGATGGCTGGGGTAGGGGGGAGTTGTGACAGAGAAATGGAGACAACTGTACTTGAACAACAATAAAAAAATAAATAAAATGCTAAACATTCGCTGAACAAAGCTTTTAAGATTATTTTTATTGTTTATCTGGAGACAAAGTTATTCCATGTACATGGTTAAACAATAAAGAATGCATACTGAAGAGACTATTACAGCATAACAGCTGTTTAAACTCAAAGTATATTATTTTATTAATGATCAAAGGACTTGAATAATGTGCCATAAGCATGATATTGAATTATAAACATTGTCACAATAATGTTTCTATGATGTTTTCTTGTAGGTCATACTATTATTTAAAATTTTATGTTATAGAGCCCTGGCTGGTGTAGCTCAGTGGATTGAGTGTGGGCTGGGAACCAGAGGGTCCCGGTTCGATTCCCCGCCAGGGCACATGCCTGGGTTGTGGGCCAGGTCCCCAGTGGGGGCCATGTGAGGAGCAACAATACATTGCTATTTCTCTCCCTCTCTTTCTCTCTCCCTTCCCCTCTCTCTAAAAACAAATAAATAAAATCTTTAAAAAAATTTTATGTTATGGAGAACCTATTATTAAATAAAGATACATGAAAAATTTCTTTAATATATGTTACCTCATCTTTTTAAAAAACTTTTTTCAATTATAGTTGAAAATGACATTTTTATGGGTCATGGGTTCTTTAAAACTTTTTTGACTTCAGGATGGTTTTGGATGAAACTTATGTGTGAACCTCAGAACCCAGACTTTTAATTGCTGATTTAAGAGAGGTAACCTGGTGTCAGAAGCCACAGCTGAATAGAATCCCCAAACACAGTCTTCTTTTCTCCAGGCAAAATAAAATGTGTCCTCAACATATTTATGTATAAATAAGCTAATGAAAAATTCAGATTGCAGGCTAGAAAATGTTTTGTGACATTAATTAATGATAGGGCATACTTACTCTCTTAAAGAAGTTTAAGATTGAAGTTAGCCTATGGACTCAGGCCTATGAGTCATTAAATTTTTATGTTTTTCCCTCATTTTGCCTCCATATGTCTGATAAATATGTCTGTTCAAACGTCTGTTATGTTTTTTACACTTATTTTTCCATATATCTCTTTCCCTCTACTAGACTATAAGCCTGTAGAGGTGAGGTGATCCTCTATCTCTTTACATTTAGCAGTGTATAACAAAGAGAAGGTACAAATTAATTTGTTCCTGAACAAAGATATGATCCTCTCCTCAATACAGGAGTGGGCAAAAGTAGGTGAAATAATAAGTAATACAATAATAAATAAATAAATAATAATGCAAGAATAAACTCTGTGTTTGTGTACTCACAACTGTAAACCTATGTTTGCCCACCACTCTATTTGTTGTAATAAGGAATGAAGTGATACTGGCTCTTTTTTTTTCTTTCCATTTTTTAAAAGATTTTATTTATTTATTTTTAGAGAGAGGGGAAGGGAAAGAAAGAGAGGGAGAGAAACATCAATGTGTGGTTGCTTCTTGTGTGCCCCCTACTGGGGACCTGTCCTGCAACCCAGGCAGGTGCCCTGTCTGGGAATTGAACTAGCGGCCCTTTGATTAACAATCTTGCACTCAATCCACTGAGCCACAGGAACCAGGGCTGGGTCTTTTCATAAAATAGCATCTAAGTCCTCTAGGTTAGGCAGAAAAATGAATGCCCACATGGAAGGTGATGCCATATCTTATATTCCAGCTATCAGTCCACTGAAATTCACCTTCTTCTGGGGGATTGGCTACTACTGATTGCTACTGCTACTATCACACTGCTCTCCTTCTGGCTCTCTAGACTCAGGCTCTTCCCTTCAAGTTTCTTCTGCTCACCTGAGATGAAGCTGTGTCTTTATCAGGACCTGTCAAGTGTTCAGTATAACCAAAGAGAATTAACAAACAGAGAACTCTTTGCTGGTTATAGGTGCTCTTCCAGCTCATATATGAAGGACTACTCTGCCTAAGGACTGACTCTGCCTAGCACCAAGCATCATCCAATTGGCAGAGAGCATTCTTCCTTCCTCTCCCTAGACCATCCTCAGACAATCCAGCCCTTAATAAGTCCTAGTCCAGACAGACAAACCCCCAGTCCCCACCATCTTTTTAATCCAGTGTAAGATATGCCTTTCAAACTCCAGTTCTTTTTCTAGGGTCCCTCTTTTCCTGAATCATTGACATTAAGTACATGCACCCATTTAAGCAAAGACCCTGACAGCTACCTACAGAGGTGTGGCCTCACTCCCTGACCCACAAAGGGACAGACACGTCAGAACATGACACCCAGCAGCAGTATAAGGATAAAATCAAGCAGTTTTTTCCCTTACAAAAGCATATCTATCAAAAGATAAATAAAATTAGCCCTGGTTGGGTGCTCAGTTGATTGGAGCATCTTCCAGTACACCAAAAGGTTGGGAGTTCAATTCCTGGTCAGGGTACTTCTGGGAGGCAACTGATGGATGTTTCTCTCTCACATAGATATTTCCTTCTTTCTATCTCTCTTCCTCTCTCTCTCTAAAATCAATAAACATATCCTCAGATAAGGATTAAAAATAATATATAAATAAATGAAAAATATAATTAAAATCCATCAAAGGGAGTATGTGTGATATCATGATTTCTTATATATATGTAGTAGTTTAGAATTCAGAGATAATCCTACTATAATGTCCTTTGAAGTCATATTTATAAACATAAAGCAAAGACCTGGCCCTTGGTTAAGAGTTTGCACTTTCAAAGCTGCTTTTAGGGGAAAAGCAAGTATAACAATCACCTTTAGATCTGCTTCCCCTTCTTCATTTAAGAATCAACGTCTCCCATAGCCATGTGGATTAATGGTGGGTCTCTTTTAATTGACCACTCTGGCAATCCATGTTTTGCATGACAGAAAACACCTATTTTGTTTCCAAACCTCCCCTGCCTTGAAGTAATCAACGTCCACTGATAACAAATTATTACCAGAGAACGTGTTTTTAAGGGGATAGACACTGTAGGCTGTGGAGTTATTGCCAGATGTGCTGAATGTCTGCACACATTCTTTAACGGAATGTTGGTTTACCTCTAGGAAGACATTGCATATTTTTTTCGCTGGACAGTTAGTTATATTCCTTGAGTTATAAGAAGTAACTTCCTAAGGCAATTCATCTTTGTTTTTTTAGAAAATAAATTGTAAAAGGAAAACATTTTCTTAAAGTCCGTTCTTGTTTTTATCCCTCTTCCATAAAAACATGCTAAATATGCCTATAAGTGGATCCAGTTGGGTAAAATTACCATCTCTGACTGCTCTTTGTTTAGGAATCTTCTGCTTGCTCTCAGTACATGGAGAAGTGCTCGTCTATATGCCAAATTTCAATTTGACTTTGGCATCTAATATTTGGCATGCCATTCAAGACTCTTTAGCCATTGGGAATGATTGAATCACATTTCTTATAGAATGTCTGTTTGGAACAGAATATAGAAATGAGTGTCACCAGTACCCATACAATGTATATGAGTGTGGTATAACTGTATCACTGTCTTCTGCCTAATTCAGATAACTCAGCCAGGACCAAGAGTGGAGATGATGTTAATGAGACTTATGAGAGTTACAGTTCAATGCAAGTTGTTTCTGTACAGGACTAATCTGAACTCTTTACATATATTTGGTGGGACTAACACCTTTTGAATACCTACTATGTAGCAGGTCCTTTTCTAGTTGTCACACAAATGTAATTTGCTCTTTAGAGCAGGCACTTGGCTCTGTTAAATGTCTATCTTATAAATGATCATACTGAAATAAAGATGTTAAGCACTGTGCAGAAAATCACACAGCTGGTAAGTTGTCAAGTGGACGAAAACCAATGCATCTTAGATAGCACAGCTGGAACGCATGGGCAGAAGGGCTGGCAGGTTGCAGAGTTCCCTATTCTTTCAGCGCTCTTTACTTGTCCTTGGCATGGCTGGATACTGGTGGGTTGTGCTCCTGGAGAGCATACTCATCATTCCTTTTTCTCTCTTTCTATAGCTACTTGAGAAGCCACAGGTTGGGTCTGATCTACTGAACCAAGGTTTTTTGTTCTGTGCTCATTGTAACTAAGTTATACTCTGGTTGAGGGGAGAAGACAGGAAGAAAGGTTCTGAATAGTAGTGATAAATATGTTTAATATCTTCTCTTTCTATTGAAATCTTAACTATCTTTGAAGATCAAGCTTTAAATTGCACTTCTTTCACTAATTCATTAATCTATATATTCATTCATCTTTTATATGATTATGTCCAGTAATAATAAAAATAATAGCTAGATTTATTAGGGGCCTCTATGTACTAGGTCCTTCTCTAAGTGTTTTCATAAGTATTAACTCATTTCATATTGATAGCAGACCAATGAGGTATGCAATTTTATATCCCATTTTACTGATAAGGAAGAAAAAAATACCACAGCAACGTGAGGTTGTGACTTCCCAGAGATTACACAACTGGTAGTTGACAGAAATGGGAAGAAAGAAAAGAAGCAAAAGATTCTGTTTTATTGCTTATCTGGACAGTGATAGGTTTTGAAAAACTTCTAATCTTTGTCACCAAAAGATTATGAATATACCAAAACTGTAGAATCTGTAGATTAATCTGTAGATTAGTCTCTAGGTAATCTGTAGATTATTTTATCAAGTGGTCCACACACTTTTATGACTCTAAAGATTACAAATAATGAAGCTTTCTTTTACTGTTGATTTCTAGCATGTGGATGGCATTGCTTCTATGCTATCATGCAGTAGTATCAGAAAAGTGGACCTGACTCAAACAGTAGTGTGAAACTGGAGGATCTGCACAACTTTTAAAAGCGTTTTACATGATATTTATCTGAAAGTGTATGTTGCCAGACATCAATTACAGTGTGGATATTCATGTTAAGCTTGATTGCCCATTCATGGCAGGTTTCATGTTTCAATCACTGCAGGTCTGGTTTTGCAGCACAGAGAGCATTTTGGCCTGACATGTGGTAGGATTGCATAAAACCCTCACACAAAACTGGGAAGAGTTTCCTTCATGGGAATTACTAACAAAATTATCTTGAGAGTTATAATAAGAATTGGAAAATATATGATTTGTGAAGCTCTTTTGAATTGTTTTGGCTGATAAACTGTTATAGATAAACTCGTTTTTATTATTACTATGTTAATCTCTTTGAAACAGAATTCGCATTGAAGAGGTTGAGGGTGGCAGTGGGGACTTGGAAAGCTGATCCCTGAGCAATGTGAGAATCCCCACTACTTCCCAGGAAAAGGTTTTCTGCAGGATTCCTTTTCTTTGAGGGGCATTCAGAGCCGGGCACTATATTTCATCTTGAGGGATGCATTA
This sequence comes from Micronycteris hirsuta, assembly GCA_004026765.1. Classification (NCBI taxonomy): domain Eukaryota; kingdom Metazoa; phylum Chordata; class Mammalia; order Chiroptera; family Phyllostomidae; genus Micronycteris; species Micronycteris hirsuta. The sequence continues at coordinate 7,766 of PVJI01012359.1, read as the reverse complement.
ATTGCTTCTAATAATATTTGTTTAAGCTCCTTTGATATGCTACACACTGTATTTGGGAACCACAAACACTATGTTTGATCAAAACTAGATATACCTTCAAAAAACAAGCAAAAAAATGTTGTCAATTAAATGATAGCTTTGATTTTTATTTTAAGCATATTGAAGCAGCTCTGTATAGAAAATTAGATATAGATTTGGGTCATATATAACTCTTATGCACATATGAAAAAAAATCTAAACAAAATAAATTTGGTTAAGGTATTCCTAAAGCTCCTTCACATTTATTTATTTTTAAAGATTTTATTTTATTTATTTTCAGAGAGAGGAGAAGGGAGGGAGAAAGAGCAATGTATGGTTGCCTCTCACATGGCCCTCACTGGGGACCTGGCCTGCAACCCAGGCATGTGCCCTGACTGGGAATCGAACCGGGACCCTCTGGTTCCCAGCCCACGCTCAATCCACTGAGCTACACCAGCCAGGCAAGCTCCTTCACATTTAGAGATGGACTTTTCTGGTCCCTTTTCAACTTGGAATCTTTTTTTTTTAATTTATTTTTTAATTGGTCAAGTACAGTTTTCTGCCTTTTCCCACCACCTCAGCCCAACTCCCTAACCCTCCCCACCTCCCTCCTGCCTCCACCCCCCACCCTGCCCCCGTTATTGTCCATGTGTCCTCTATAATTGCTCCTGCAAACCCTTCACCCCTTTCCCCTAAAATTCCCTCCCTTCTCCCCTCTGGTCACCATCAGCCTGTTCTCAATTTCAGTGTCTTTGGTTATGTTTTGCTTGTTTGTTTGTTTTGTTGATTAGGTTCCTGTTAAAGGTGAGATCATATGGTATTTGCCTTTCACTGCCTGGCTTATTTCGCTTAGCATAATGCTCTCCAGTTCCATCCATGCTGTTGCAAAGGGTAGGAGATCTTTCTTTCTTTCTGCTGCATAGAATTCCATTGTGTAAATGTACTATAGTTTTTTGATCCATCCATTTACTGATGGGCACTTAGGTTTCTTTCAGCACTTGGCAATTGTAAATTATGCTGCTTTGAACATTGGGGTGCATAGGTTCTTTTGGATGGTGTTTCAGGGTTTTTAGGATATAATCCTAGCAGTGAAATTGCTGGGTCAGTTCCATTTTTAGTTTTCTGAGGAAATTCCATACTGTTTTCCATAGCGGTTTCACCAGTCTGCAATCCCACCAACAGTGCACTAGGGTTCCCTTTTCTCCACAACTTCTCCAACACTAGTTGTTTGTTGCTTTGTTTTTGATGGCCATTCTCAATGGTGTGAGGTGGTATCTCATTGTGGTTTTAATTTGCATCTCTCTGATGCTAGTGATACTGAGCATCTTTTCATGTGTCTCTGGACCCTCTGTATGTCCTCCTTGGAGAAGTGTCTGTTCAAGTCCTTTGTCCATTTTTTAATTGGGTTGCTTGTCTTCTTAGAGTGGAGTCATGTAAGTTCTTTATATATTTGGAGAGTAAACCCTTGTCTGAGGTATTATTGGCAAATATGTTTTCCCATATGGTTGGTTCTCTTTTTCTTTTAATACTGTTTTCTTTAGCTGTGCAGAAGCTTTTTATTTTGATGAGAGCCCATTTGTTTGTTCTTTCCTTTATGTCCCTAGCTCTAGGGGACATATCAGTGAAAATACTGCTGCGTGAAATATCTGAGATTTTCCTGCCTATGTTCTCCTCTAGGACTTTAATGGTGTCATGACTTATATTTAAATCTTTTATCCACCTTGAAATTATTTTTGTGTATGGTGTAAGTTGGTGCTCGAGTTTCATTTTTTTGCATGTGGCCATCTAGATTTCGCAACACCATTTGTTGAAGAGGCTATTTTTATTCCATTTTTATGCTTCTGCCCCCTTTGTCAAAGATTAATTGCATGTAGAGACTTGGGTTTATTTCTGGGCTCTCTATTCTGTTCCATTGGTCTATCTGTCTGTTTTTATGCCAGTACCAGGTTGTTTTGATTACAGTGGCCTTGTAATACAGTTTGGTATCAGGTATTGTGATCCCTCCTACTTTGCTCTTCTTTCTCAAAATTGCTACAGCTATTCAGGGTCACTTATGGTTCCATATACATTTTTGAAGTATTTGTTCTTTGTCTGTGAAGTATGCCATTGATACTTTAATAGGTATTGCATTGAATTCGTAAATTGCTTTGGGTAGTATCAACATTTTGATGATGTTAATTCTTCTGATCCATGAATAAAAATCACATGATCATATCAATAGATGTGGAAAAAGCATTTGATAAGGTACAGCATCCATTTATGATAAAACACTCTGCAAAGTGGGAATAGAGGGAGCATTCCTCAACATAATAAAGGCCATGTATGAGAGATCTACAGCCAACATCATACTCAATGGGCAAACACTAAAATCTTTGCTACTAAGATCAGGAACAAGATAAGGTTGTCCACTATCACCACTTCTATTCAACATAGTATTGGAAGTTTTAGCTACAGCAATCAGACAAGAAAAGGAAATAAAAGGCATCCAAACTGGAAAGGAGTAAACAAAACTGTCATTGTTTGCAGATGACATGATAGTGTAATAGAAAATCCTATAGACTCCGCCAAAAAACTTCTCGACTTAATAAATGGATTTGGCAAAACATTGGGATACAAAGTCAATATCCAGAAATCAACTCAGAATCTTAAATGCTCTTGTTTTCCACACAGCATTGTCCTCCATGTGGAAATGAACAGTGGCGATGCAGCATTTCTTTGAAGAACCCATGATAGATAGAAAGCATTTGGTGCTAGGTAATTAAACTGACTGTGCAATTATGTAGAGCTAGACTATTTCGATTTTCCCAAATGTTGCTAAACAAATGATTCACCACTATCCCTCACATAGGTCCCACCCTCCCCAACACAGAGATGCACATACACACACATACACACATGTATTTGTTTCTTAGGCTTGAAAGGAATGCTCAGCTACTGTTTCCAGGATTTATTTTCCAGCCTCTGTCATCCAATCTGAAACTTTGGATGCCATTGGTTTTACTGCTTGCTCACACACTGGCAATGTAAACCATGTTATGGTAATGACTGACGCCTGACAGCAACAATTCCAAGAAGCCTTAGATGGCAAGATGCAGTCTATTCCAGACAAGTTAAAATGGGAGAGATATGTGCTTAAAATCAATGAAATATGGTGTTTGGTGTGCTAGAAGTAAGGTAAATGAAAGAGAAGATGTGATGTGAAAGATGATAAGGCATACAATATCTTTTATGATCTGTCTAGAATTTAAGAGGCTTAAACTTTATTCTCTAGCTGACTTTAAAACACAGATAAGACTGGCAGTCTTTTGCTTTATTTATATTAACTGATTTCATCCTCACAGCAAACCTGTGTGATAGGTAATATTATTTTAGCTTATAAATGAGGAAACAGAAGTTCTGAAACAGAAAGTAACTTGTCTAAGAATTTATGGTTCTCAAGCATCTGCGCCAGTGCTTGAACACATTTGACTTTGATTTTTATATTTTTTTTGCTTGCTTTTTTGTTTTTGACCCTCACTGTCTGTACTTTCTCCCCTTCAGTGGAATGGCAGCTTCACAAGGGCAAGCAGCTAATCTGTAAACAATAACTTGCATGTGATGTGATTCTGTAAATGTTGGATGAATGAATCAATGTCTCCCTTATAAAAAGTGATTGCAGTGGACTGGTCTTATCTCTAAAATTCTTTCTTCTCTGGGCCTCATATAGTATTGCTAGACTTTGCCTTTGCCATGTTTTTATCATTGCCTTTTCAGAAATACTACAATATTGGGGTTTTATATTCTTTCAGCCTAGGTAATTTAATGAATTCTAAGAGCTTTGATAATTCCTAAAATGGTGCCTATTAAATATTTTTAAATAACTCTACCATAAAAGTCCTAGATGAGAACATAGGAAGGAAAACTTCAGATATTCCACGCAGCAATATTTTCACCGATATGCCCCTAGATCAAGGGACATAAAGGACGGAATAAACAAATAGGACCTCATCAAATTAAAAAGTTTCTGCACAGCTAAAGAAAACACCAGCAAAATGAAAAGGGAAACAACTGTATGGGAAAACATATTTGCCAATGATACTCCAGACAAGGGTTTGATTTCCAAAATATATAAAGAACTCAAATAACTCCACACCAAGAAGACAAACAATCCAATTAAAAAGCAGGCAAAGGACCTGAACAGTCACATCTCCAAGAAGGACATACAGAGGGCCCAGAGACATAGGAGAGGATGCTCAGCATCACGAGCCATCAGAGAGATGCAAATTAAAACCACAATGATATATCACTTCACATTGGCCAGAGTGGCTATAATAAGTCAAAAAACAAGTGCTGGTGAGGCTGTGGAGAAAAGGGAACCCTAGTGGTGGGAACGCAGACTGGTGCAGCTACTGTGGAAAACAGTATGGAATTTCCTCAAAAAATTAAAAGTGGAACTGCCTTTTGACCCAGCAATTCCACTCCTGGGATCATACATTAAGAATCCTGGAACACCCATTCAAAAGAACCTATGCACCCCAGTGTTCATAGCAGTGCAATTTACAATAGCCAAATGCTGGAAGCAACCTAGGTGCCCATCAGTAAATGAGTGCATAAAAAAATTATGGTACATTTACACAATGTAATACTATGCAGCAGAAAAAAAGAAGGAGCCCTTACCCGCTACACAACAGCATGGATGGAACTGGAGAGCATTATGCTAAGTGAAATAAGCCAGGCAGTGAAAGGCAAATACCGTATGATCTCACCTGTAAGTGGAACCTGATCAACAACACAAACAAGTGAGTAAAGTATAACCAGAGACATGGAAATAAAGAACAAACTGACAGTAACCAGAGGGAGGGGGAGGGGGATAATGGGGCAAAGAAGTGGAATGGCTGTCAAGGAACATGTATAAAGGACCAGTGGACAAAGGCAATGGGAGGGACACAAGATTGAGTGGGGGAGGGGCGGGAGAAAGCAATGGGGGGAAATGGGGACAACTGTAATTGCACAGCAATAAGAAAATAACTGTATAAATTCTTTGTTTACACTGTGTTGACATAACGCTCATGGGGATTTGTCGTTTTTACTAAAATAATGAAAAGAAAGGTACTTTTTATTTAATAAGTTGAAAGAATTTGTGAAAACTCGTTACATCCAGGAAAGTCTTAAATATTTAAACTAAATAATTCAGCTTACGACCAAGAAAGTGAGAAAAGAATGTTAAGTGAAAATGGTCTAAAAGTTACATTATGTAATTTTGGTTTGGACCAAGTTGTGTCTGGGCAAAACTCACAGTCAAAGTCATACAGTTGACTTTCATTATAATCTATCTTTCAGAAGTTAATTATTTTCAAGTTGGATTATAATTTCTCTTACACCTAGAATGGCTTAGAAATGATCTTTACCCCTTTTCTTACACATAAGCATCTTATATACTATTACTGGAAAATTATAGTGAAAGATATTACTAAAGGAAAAATGTTGCGTTTTAAAAGATGTAAACACAGAGAAAATATTAGCAGCTTCCTTTTTACACATGTAGACCAGTGGACTGCAAAAGGTTTTAATCAGTGATTTGCAAATCTGCTTGTACAGGGTGGGCAAAAGTAGGTTTTCAGTTGTTGGTATGCACATCACAGAGTTTATTCCTGCTTTATTATTCATTAATCATTGCATTATTTTCCATATGAACAACTGTAAACCTACTTTTATCCCACCCTACATGTCAGAATCACCTGGATGATTTTTAAAAATATAGATTGCCTAAAAATTACCAGAGCTTAAATCGGAATTTTGGGGTGAAGTATGGCCTAGGAATAACTTGAAAAAATTCCCCAGATGATTTTAATATGTAGCCAGTTTGGGAAACCTATTATTTCAGATACTTTAGATTCACTATAAAAACCAGAGTTAGCAACTAAATCTAATTTCAGTCAAGAAAATCATTACTGTGTATTCATCCAAGAGCAAAAATATGAGATTAAAAACCTCAAATTTTGCCCTGACTGGTGTGGATCTGTGGGTTGGGCATGGGCCTGTGAACCAAGGGTTCGCCTTTTCAGTTCCCACTCTAGGGCAGAGGCCTGGATTGCAGGCCAGGTTCCCTGTAGGGGACACATGAGAGGCAACCACACATTGACGTTTCTCTCCTCTCTTTCTCCTTCCCTCTCTCTAAAAATAAATAAATAAAATCTTTAAAAAGACCCCTCAAATTTTTAGGATGACATAATCAGATAAATTGAGGAATAGTTTATTTTAATAAAGAAAATCCTTATGAGATACCTACCACCACACATCTTTAGCTTAATATCTAAAATTTTTCATTCTAAGTTTGAACAGTTGCAAAGAATGACAATATTTTGTGAAAACTAACATTTCAAAATAAAATTGACCCATCACTTTTCAAATTATATTTCATTTGCTCTAAGTGCTAGCAATATAATATTCATCATCATTAATTTAAAAATACATAAACCCCTCTTTAATATATTTTACTTCCTTTTACTTGAAATCATATTTTCACATAACTTAAATAACATGTTACACAATATTTTTCTTGAAAGCTTCTTATTGATGATTCTATATAAGTTTCCTGAAACAAATGAAAATCTATATAAAACTTAAAAAGTACAAAAAATTCAGCCCTGGCTGGTATAGCTCAGTGGATTGAGCATGGGCTGGGAACCACAGGGTCCCGGTTCGATTCCCAGTCAGGGCACATGCCTGGGTTGCAGGCCAGGTCCCCTGTGGGGCCCATGTGAGAGGCAACCATACATTACTGTTTCTCTCCCTCTCTTTCTCCCTCTCTCTAAACAAATAATAAATAAATAAAATCTTTAAAAAAAAGTACAAAAATTCTTCTGAGTTATTACTGCAATTAATATTATAACAATAACAATAATACCTAACACATAGAGCATTTCCTATGTGCCAGGGACAATTCTAAGCACTTCACATGTATTAGCTCATATAATGCTCACAATAACTCTAAAGGACCTTAATATTATTATCTGAATTTTACAGAAGAGGAATTTGAGGCACAAGGGGATTAAATAACTTTCTCAAGATTTCACAGATAGTAAGTAGTGGAATCAAGATCTGATCCTAAACATGATGACTCCAGATTTTAGACTTTTTTGGATCAAAATCTCACACATTTTGGTCAGTGGTAGTTTTGTTTTTTGTTTTTTTTTTGTTTAATAATGAATAGAAATGCATTTCTTAAAAGGATGGATGGGGAGATTTAGTGCTTTGATTAAAGGAGGTCTGGTTTGAACTTTGGGACGTTCATTTAACGTTCAAGCAGCTTTTACACATTAGAGCAGTGCTAGGAATGGGTGAGGGTTAGACTTTTCCTTTGTAAAGTGAGGGAAGGGAGATTGTGAAATGCAATGTGGGAAAGGGGAACCAGTTTGACTAATTGACTCTATGAGTGATCTACGGGAAACCTAAGGGGAGTTTTAGAAAAGAATGCATATGGATATGGAGGACTTGAACAGAGGTTTCAGTGAAACAGTTTCTGTCCGTGTACTTCTTGCAAAGGTGTGTGTGTTCCACACGTATGGATTCTCCAATGTAGAGACAGTTTCCCTCGAGCAGGACTTTTCAAGGCATGTGCCCCAGCATCATCTGGGAACTTGTTAGGAATCCAAACCACTGGGCCCTGCTCCAGACCTTCTGAATCAGAAACTCAGAGGGTGAAGTCCAGCAACCTGTTTCTTTCTTTCTTTTCTTTTCTTTTTTTAATGTGCAGCTTGACTTTGAGC
>PVJI01012358.1:0-51980 GCA_004026765.1 Micronycteris hirsuta | reverse complement strand
GCATAAATGGGAGGTAGACAACAGACAAGGGGAGGTTAGAACAGTATAGGAAGTACAGGAGCAGAAGGACTTATGTGTAGGACCTATGGACAAAACTAAAGGGAGGGGAAAGGGGGGTAAGGGGGAGGGGGGAGTGAAGGGGGGAAATGGGGCAACTGTAACAGCATAATCAATAAAATATAGTTAAAAAAAAAAAAGATGTATTTGCTGGTCTGGATCCCACTCCCATGAGTACTCTCTTCATCCACTGTTGCTCAAAGCTGGACAAAGAAGGTCTGAGTTCTTGAACTTACTTTGAAGGCCCTGCCATTGTGTTTTAAGTTTTCTTCAGGGATAAGGAAGGGTTTCCATGGTCAACCACACTGCAGTTTTCACCTCCATCTAGGCCCGATTTTGAGCCTAGGTGGCTCATGGAACCTTCCCCCTCAGGTCCTTTCCTCTGTCGGTGGGTCTTCTGTGGGACCTAATCAATTCAGGAGTAAAAGTGAGATAGCATTAAACATTTTTTAAAAAGGCCAGGATCTTAAGGCCTTCCTCTCAGGAATCTCCTAAACCCCTGTGCACATGTTCTGTGTCCTCCCCACACCACAGTCCTGCTTATTTAGAGTGTCAATTGTCTATTTGATTAATATTTGCCCAAGGGACCTGTTAGTAAGTCCCTGTAGAATGAATGGATCTGATTTACAGTGCTTTGCTTTTCCACCATAAAAAAATAAGATGAATTTTTTTAATGGCAAATTTTCTTGCTTAGATCCCAAATAGTCACTCTAGTCATATAAAAAAATAAGTAAAATGATCAAAATTTTCTAGTTTTGACAGACCTTAACTTGTCACTCACATTGTCTTCTAAAAATAAAATATTGGACAATCTCCATCCATCTCCACTCCTACACACCCCCATTGTCCACAGTCCAAATTAGTCTTTAAACTGGCTCAAACTAAAAAACAAAGGGATATGCAAAAAATAAACAAATTACTACTCTTCCTTTAAGGCTCAACTCAGACATTCGCTCCTATTTATGTGCTCCCAAATAAATTGAATCGTGTTTGTTTCTTTGATTCTTTATTTTTCTTAAGTTTGTCAACCCTACTTAATAAAAGTAAAGCCAGGGGCTCTTCCTTTTTCATCTTAACAACTACAAAGCGTAACAGAGTGCCCGCATATAAATACATTAATGAAATAGAGTTTTGGAAAGTGTTGCTGATAGCAGAATAGAGTATGTCTTGGATGTGCCTTTAGAGTTTCACCCACTAGCACTGAGAAAATAAAGTGAAAAATGATACATCATTTAAGCAAGAAATACTGTGTCTGGAGTAACGAAACAGTAGTGGGGATGCAGAATAACAGATTTTAGAGAGAAAGTATGAATGGGCTTGGTGTTTAATTGGTTAAAAGGTATAGTGGGAAAAAAATTATTCCCAAATTAATAACAAGGAAAATTAAGTAAGAGTTGGTGACTTATCTGATAAAACACCAGAAAAAGAAAGAGTTCGGGGTGCTCAGAATTTTTTTTTCAGTGCCTACTAAATGCAGAGAATTCTGTTTTGGCATTAAAGAAATCACAGTCTAGTTGGGAGTCAAGATACTCATCTAAATTAATAGGGAAAACTGTGGAGTGGCTTAGAAAAAATACGAAATCTATAAACAAAGGGAAGCAAACATCTCAGGGGAAAATATACCATCTACCTCCCAGAGGAGGATAAAAGTCAATGCCGTTGTGTGGTCTGGAACCAACTGCTTCCCTGCTCGGGGCTAGGGTTCCAAAATGGCAATAAACATTTTTGTTGATTTGACATCTTGACACAAGGAAAGCTATTGATATATAGCCATGAGTTCAATAGGCCTTATTTAGCATGCGTTCTGCTTGGCGAAACCCCAGCTCACACAGGCTTTTGCATGGAGAGAAATTTCCTGGGGCATGTAACAGAAAAGACCAGAGATGGTGGGACAGAAATAGAGTTCAGAGACAGAGTTTCAAAAAATATTACTAAAATAAAAAGGCAAGTCACGGATTGGCAGAAAATATTTTATGTTCTTTTTGGATAGGTATGTGTACACACAGTATTCCTTTCTAGGAATATAATGTAATTTGTATGCACTGTCGCCATATATTTTCTATAGCTTTGCACCTTTTTGTCTTTGTAAATGAGTATTCTTACAGCTCGTTAATAGGAAGCAAGCAACTCAATATATAAGAGCAAAAGACTGAAACATACTTCGCAAAGAAGATATGTGATATATGGTAAAAGTACGTACAACTTGTTGTATTCATACAGTAGGTCCTGCAGTAACAAGAAATGAATTACTAATATGACATTGTACATGCAGCAACTTTGATGAAACTCAAAAACATTATGTTGAGTGAAAAAAAGGTAGACACAAAAGACTACATAATGTATAATTTTATTTATATGACTTTCTAGGATAGACAAAACTAACCTATATTAATAGGAAGATCAGTAGTTCATGGGAACAGAGGTGATATGATGATTTATTGCAAATGTGCATGAGTTTTTGCAATGATCAGAATACTTTATATTTTGATTGCAGTTGTATTTATATTTGTACACGGTTACAAAAATGAAATTCAAAACTACTCAAACTCTATACTTAGAATGAGTATATTCTAAGCATATTTACTGTATATAAATTATAAATCAATAGTAGTATTAAAAACTCAAATTATGATTTTTTGGGAAAATCATCAAATAGACAAACCACTATTATATATTTAAAAATACTTGATACAAACAAAATGACAGAGAAAAATAACATTTAAAAAGATGAAATTAAGATAATAAGAGGTTATTTCACACAAATCTATGGAAATAAATTTGGAATCCTAAGCAAAAATACAATGAATCATAATTGACCCTAATTGTAATAGAGAGCTTAAACAAACTGATTATCATATTAAGGAGATAAAGAATCAACCTGACCAGTATGGCTCAGTTGGTTGGGCATTGTTCTGGGAGCTGGGAGGCCACCAGTTCAATTCCTGGTCAGGGCACACGCCTGGGTTGTGGGCCCAGTTGGTCCTTGGTCGGAATGCAACTGGGAGGAAGCGGGCAGAGGCTTCTCTTTCACATTGATGCTTCTCTCCTTCTCTTTCTCCCTCCTTTCCTCTCTCTCTAAAAATAAATAAATTAAATCTTTTAAAAAAAGACAAAGAATTCAAAAACTACCTTCTCAAAGTTACCCAAACTCAACACTTACATGGGGAATTCTGCCAATTCTTTAAAGATCATTTCTACTTAAATTGTTACAGAGCATAGAAATAAAAAGAAGAAAAATTTCTATGTATTTGTCTGAAACAAATGTAATATTTATAACTGAACCTGATAAAGATGACTTAAGAAAGAAAAGCAGAAAACCTGTTTTCCTTGTGAATGTTGATCCAAGGATCCTGGATAAAGTATTTGCAAACAGAGCCCTCCGACAACATATTACAAAAACATGTCTTCATGACCAAATTATATACATTCTGGGAACCGAAGAATGACTCAATATTAGGAAATCTATTAACACATGATAGGTCTGAGGCAAAAAATCATACATGTTTCTCTCTGTATCTGCCTCATGTTCCAAATGAGAGTAACTACAAAACCTGGATTTTTAAAAAACATGGATTTGAGAAAAGTGCGGGGAAATCGAGGCAAACAGGTTTTGAGGAGCCATAATTCCAGAAAAGAAAGAAATGGATGGAGGTTAGTGCTAGATCATTAGCGCTATTTTCCCGTCTAAAATTTGTCAATTTGCCTCACAGGGCACAAAGCAGGAGCAGAGCTTGCAACAGTTTTGCTAGGACAAAAACAAACAAACAAACACCAAATCAAACAAAACAAAACAAGAAACCAAACCAACAACAAGTTCAGGACTCCTTGCTCCTTGTTAGCAAGGATATAGGTGCTCTAAGTTCCTAGGGAAAAAAAGAGAATTTCAGAAAGTGAACACAGGAAAGTGTTTAATTTCATTTTGAGGGTTTTTCTGAATCCTAGGCTGTGTATACATGCACAAGACAAAAGGCCAAGAAAGCAAGCAAAGAGCGGATGCCGGGGGCTAAAAAGCTAAACAGAAATTTCGGCAGTCTCACAGTGCGGAAGACAAAAATTGGAGTTCAGGGTGCACCAAAGAGGAGGCACCCTGAAAAATACCCAGCTTTTATCCGAGATCCCTAAAGTGCATGCTTTAGGTGTAAGTACAAACCAGAAATAGACCAGCAAAAACAAAATAAAACATAGTATTTTAATATCTGATTTTATCAAGTTTATATGACCATACTCTAGCTGCTTACCATAAGGAATTTAAATTTTCTCTGGAGAAAAATAATATCATCCAGAATCTCTTCAATTTTTTCTTAAACTATGTGTGACATTCAGTCAAAAGCTACCGGGCATGCCAAGGAACAGAACCAGAATATCAAAGCTCAGGGAAAAAAACATAGGTTATGGAAACAAATCCAGAACTGACTCAAATATCAGAGCTCCCAGAAAACACTTTAAATAATTATGATTAATATGCTCATGAAAATAGTTGAAAACATGAAAAATATCCCAGATTACTCAAATCTATGAAAAGTAACCAAATGAAAACTCTACAATTGAGAACTATGATGTTTGAAATTAAGAATGCAAGGAATAGATTTAACAATAGATGGGGTGTAAAAAGAGAGGATTTAGTAAACCATGACCTTCAAGGGTCTGAGGAAAGAACGGGCAGCTGGACACCTTGCAGGGCACTTCCGAACTTCTCAGCAGTTAACTGTCTACCTGTACATCCACAGTTTTGGCTTCAAAAATAATAAATTGCTGACATACGGATGTTTGGTCTTCAGAAAAATCAGTCATGCATCTCGACTCAAACTAATTTTTTCTTTTTTTCTTTCTCCTTCTTTCACTCCCTCCCTTCCTCTTTCCTTCTCTTCTTTCCTTCCTCCTGTTCTTTATCTCTGTTTCATTGTATCAATTATTTATCTATCTTTTATATGAATCAACATATATAAATGATGGAAATATCTGTAAATAGAAAAAATACAGTTAGTGGGGAGAGGGACTCAAGGTTGAGTTCCACGCTCATGACCAATGATCTAACCAATCGTGACTATGTAATAAAGCCTTCAGAAAACCCAAAGGACGGGGTTAGGAGGCTTCTGGGTTGGTGAACATTTGAGATTCAGGGAGAGCGGTGTGCTCTATGCATCTCTTCAATATGGCCGATCCCAAATTATATCACTTTATAAAAAACTGGTCATCTAATGAGTAAAAAAAAATTTAATAAAAAAAATTAAAAGCAGTATTAGGTGAATGATGACAGATTCATAATAATTGACAAAGCAGCCTAAATAATGAATCTTATCTTATGATTTTGTTTTTTACATCATATAGATGATAAAGAATCACAGCAATTAAGAAAGAGATTCTTAGACTCCAAACCTGTTTTTGTCACTTACTAGTTCTGTGATAATATATCTTGCTCTCTATTTCTTCACCTGTAAATGGAGAAATTAAAAGTGTCTCCCTCAGAGTGACATTGTGAGGATTACCTAAGTTCATACTCAATATCACTTAAAATGCATCTTACACACAAGTAATCAGCAATATTAATACTGAGTGATGGTAATACTCGATAATATTTGCTATTACCATTGTTAACACTGCTGTTAGAAGCTCATACCAAGGTGTCTGCTTTTATTGAATTGTTGTTTTCACCAAGCTTAATTACTGATTTTCCGTCCAATCCATTACTTCATGTAAACTCATACATACCCTGGATACAAATGGCTGTAATCAAATTACGTATTCCTTGTCAGTAGCTTCCGTTGGAGACCCTTTTTGAACAAGAGCTATGTGCCAGTTGTTGTAAAAGACTCATTTACATCTGCTTTCTCTTGTTTATTGCCTCTGTACTTACTAAATGCTAACCATGCACCAGGCACTGTTCTAGGAGTGAGAATACACTGGTGAATCAGAAGGAAGTCTCTGCTCTCTGTGAAAGAGATAGACTGCAGACATACACATGCATTTCTGGTAAGCACTGTGGTACCAGGTATGGATAATTCTAGAATGGAAAAAAGAAAATTAGGCTGCGATGTTAGACAGGTCATTGAGGACTTTCAAAGAAGGTTACAGCTGAGTACAGAGCAAATGAACTGAAGAGTAAGAGTGTCATAAATATTGGATGAAAAATATTCTCAGCAGAGAATGCTTTAACATAAAGAAAGTGAGACAGGAGTACATTTGGGGGTGTTTAAGGAATAGTGAGTGATGGGGAGGGTGATAGAATATGAGTACAGAGAAGTATGTAGGGGCTAATTTTTTTCCTGTAGACCACTACACAGGTTTTACATGGGGAGCCTTCTGAATGTTATTAGCAGGGAATGGCATATATGATTTATTTTTTTACATTTTTTAATTTAAAAATTTTTTTCAATTACAATTTACATTTAATATTACTTTGTATTAGTTTCAGGTGTACAGCATAGTGGTTAGGTAATCCTATACTTTACAAAGTCTTCCCCCTGATATTTCCAGTTCCCAACTGGTACAATACATAGTTATCACAGTATTATTGACTGTATTCCCTATGCTGCACTTTACGTCCCCATGACTGTTCTGTAACTACCAGTCTGTATTTCTCAATCCCTTCAGCTTTTTCACTCAGTCTGCCAACCCACCCCCCTCCACTCTGGCAACCATCAGACTCTGTTTCTGTAATTCTCTTACTGTTTGGTTTGTTCATTTATATTGTTTATCAGATTCTACATATAAAAGAAATCATATGGTATTTATCTTTCTCTGACCGGCTTATTTCACGTAGCATAGTATCATCTAGGTCCATCTGTCACAAATGGTAAGACTCTGTTCTTCTTTGTGGACAAGTAATATTCTATAGTACAGGGTGGGAAAAAGTAGATTTACAGTTGTGAGTATTCAAAACACAGAGTTTATTCTTGTATTATTATTGATTAGTTATTGTATTATTTTCCATATGAACAACTGTAAACCTACTTTCTCCCCACCCTGTATATATATGTACAACAGCTTTTTCATTCACTTGTCTATCGATGGGCACTTGGGTTGCTTCATAGGGGTGCATAGAGTCTTTATAATCAGTGTTTCAGTTTCCTTCAGATATATACCCAGAAATGGAATCACTGGGTCATAATGCAGATCCATTTCTAATTTTTTGAGGAAACTCCACGCTGCTTTCCTTAGTGGCTGCACCAATCAGCATTCCCACCAACAGTGCACAAGAGTGCCCTTTTCTCCACATCTGCGCCAACATTTGTTGTTTGTTGATTTTGATGTTAGCCAGTCTGACATGTGTGAGGCAATATGTCACTGTGACTTTAATTTGCATCTCTCTGATAATTAGTGACTTGAGCATTTTTTCATATGTCTATTGGCCATCTGTATGTCCTCTTTGGAGAAGTGTCTATTCAGGTCCCGTGTCCTTTTTAAAATTGGATTATTTGTTTCTTTGGTGTTAAATTGTATGAGTTCTTGCCCGGCTGGTGTAGCTCAGTGGATTGAGCGTGGGCTGGGAATCAGAGGGTCCCGGTTTGATTCCCAGTTGGGGCACATGCCTGGGTTGCAGGCCAGGTCCCCAGTGAGGGCCATGTGAGAGGCAACCGTACATTGCTGTTTCTCTCCCTCTCTTTCTCCCTCCCTTCTCCTCTCTGAAAATAAATAAATAAAACTTTTAAAAAAATTGTATGAGTTCTTTACAAATTTCGATATTAATCTCTTAGCATATGTATCATTGATGAGTATGTTCTTATTTAGTGCATTGTCTTTTCATTTTGTTGATGGTTTCCTTTGCTGTGCAAAAAACTTTAGTTTGATGTAGTCCCATTTGTTTATTTTTTCTTTTATTTCCCTTGTCTGAGGAGATAATATCGCAAAAAATATTACTAAGAATTATCCAAGATTTTACTGCTTATGTTTTCTTCTAGGAGTTTTTCAATCTTACATTTAAATCTTCAATTCATTTTGGGTTTACTCTTCTATATGGTATAAGAAGGTAGCTGAGTTTCATTTTTTTTTGCAGGTATCTGTCCAATTTTCCAACACTATTTATTGAATACACTGTCTTTACCTCATTGGCTATTCTTGCCTCCTTTACCAGATATTGATTGGCCATGTAAGTGTGGGTTTATTTCTGGGCTCTATTCATGGAGCTGCATGGCTGTCTCTATGCCAGGGCCATGCTGTGTTGGTTATTATGGCCTGTATTGCAGTTTGGTAGCAGGTAGCATCATTCTTCCAACTTCGTTCTTCTTTCTCAGGATTGCTGTGTCGATTAGGGGTCTTCTATGGTTCCATATACATTTCTGGATTATTTTCTCTATTTCTGTGAAATACATCATTGCTGTTTTGATAGGAATTGCATAGACTCTATAGATTACTTTGAGTAGTATGGACTTTTAACAATGTTAGTTCTTCTTATCCATGAACATGATATATGCTTCCATTTATTTGTATGATTTATATTTTTAAGGTATTATATTAGTTGCTTGAGCTTAGGGAGAAAGACTACAAATAGAAACTAAGTAGAAGCCTATTGTCAGGGCCCAGGTGAGAGACATTATACCTCAGATCAGAGTGGTGGTAGTAGAGGAGGAGAAAGATTGGATTCTGGGTGTAGTGCAAAGGGAAAGCTGAGGATGCACTGACAGATTGGATGTGTATTTCTTGAAAGAAAAAGAGAGCCATGGATGACTCGAAGGTGTTTGGGGAATGGTGGTACCATTTACAAAGAAGGGGAAAACTGGGCATGGAGCAGGTTTGTGGGTGGTGATGTGGGTGGAAAATTACAAAGAACTGTTAGTTATCCAAGCAAATGTGTCAAGAAGCAGTTGGACACGTGAGATCCTGAAATTCAAGACAAAAGTCTAAGCTGCTGATATAAACTTGGAAACATTACTGAATAGAAAGTGTTCGGTTATATGTAAATCACACAAGGAGTGAGTGTAATGTGGTTAGAGAAGAGGAACAAGGCATGAAATGTGTTAGAAGTGGGGAGGATGAAACCAATCCAGCAGCAAACATAGAAAAGAAGAGTGGCCGGTGAGGCAGGAGGGAAGCTGAGAAAATGTAGTGTCCCCTCCAAAATGAAGAAAGTATTTCAAGAAGCGGGGATGATTATGATAGTGTTGCTGCTGAGCTAACTAATACGAAGTCTGAGAATCTGCGAGTGTACCTGGTGTCTGTGAGGGACAGTGACCTGGCTGGAGCAGGTTCAAGTGAGAAACAGAGAAGAAGAAATGGAGACAATACCAAAAAATCTTTCGAAGAGTTTTACTCTAAAGGGAAACAAAAATTAGGTGTTTGTGGAAGAGGGAAGTGTAGCTAAAGGGAGGATTTTCTTTTTAAGATTAGAGATATTTCACTATGTTTGAGTGGTGGTGTAAAATACCCAGAAGAGAGAGAAGAAATGATGATGCAAGAGAAAGAACGGACAATGCTAAAGAAATTGTGACCCTCAAATGAGAAGGAGGGAATTCGGCGCTAACGTGGAGGGGTTGACTTTACATAGTAACAGAAGGGATGATAGAGGAAACGTGTGCAAACACAGGGAGATAGGGGAGGGGGTGGAGGGGAGGATAGGACACTTCTCTTCTCAGTGCTTCCGTTCCCTCAGTGCAATAAGAAACAGGGTCATTGGCTAAGGGAGAGGACACATTGGGGGATGGTGATGATTGAGAAAGAGGAAATCATGTGGGATTGTTGTCACCTTCCGCTCCACTGTTTAGATATATTTTAAAAATCATTGGTCAATTTAGTGGTTTTTTTTTTATTTTTAAATTGATTTGAGAGAGAGAGAGAGAGAGAGAGAGAGAGATTTGTTGTTCGACTTATCTACGCATTCATTGGTTGGTTGTTCCATGTCCCTGACTGGAGACTGAATCTGCCACCCTGGTGTATTGGGACGGTGCTGTGACCAACTGAGTTGTCGGGCCAGGGCCCATTTAGGTTTAATATAGAAAGTAATGACCCCAGTGAGGGCCATGTGAGAGGCAACCATACATTGCTGTTTCTCTCCCTCTCTTTCTCCCTCCCTTCCCCTCTCTCTAAAAATTAAAATAAATTAAAAAAAAAAAAAAAAGAAAGTAATGAAAGGAAAACAAAAGGTCTGGGTAACACGGACAGGCAAGAGTTAAAATTGTCTGGAGCTACTGAAAGCAGGGATCCTGAACAAATGCAGATTTCAGAGGAGGTTGCCAAGGAGCCAATCTAAAACCAGGGTATGCAATAGTTAAGCAGTAAAGGGTCATTGCATAACAAGAAAAGATTTTGATATAAATGGCTTTCAGAATCAGGTATAGTTTTATATGCAGATGTACTATATTGTAAATAAATACCATAAAATAACAGAGCTGGATATATGAATTTAGAGATTATGTAACACCCTTGTTTTAATACATAAATATATATTTTTATATATTTTCCTTATTACCAACCAATTTGACAATATGATGAGATCAGTGAGTGGATTTCCTCTACAGAAAAATGGAAATAATCACATATCTACAATATGATACATAAAGTGGCCCAAAGCGAGGGAATCCTGATACTACCCCAATGTATCCTGAGTTAACTGACCTTCCCTCCCTTGTGTCCGTACTTGTGGGTTTTATCCTCTCTGCCTGCAATGCCCACCTTTGATTTCTTGGCCACTGAACTGCTCGCTGCTTTTCCTTCATCTTCAAAATTTAGCTTTGCCTTGCCTGTGGCCTTTTTTCCGATTCTTAACAAACCCTAGAGTGTGCTCCCGATTATTCCCCTTTGCTTTGTAATTGTTGGTTTGCAAGTTGGTTTAACCCATGATACTGCAGATTCTTTGAAGGCAAAGACTAAATCTTTTTATTTCTGACTCATCATTATCTAGATTAGTGCCCGGCACGTTTTGAATGAATGTGACACAGGAGGGAGAATGAGATCTGGAAGAGGGTGGGTGACTTACTCAGGGAAGTCAGTGGTAGTCGGTACAAGGCAGGTAGGTCATGGTGTTTTTTGGTCAGTTTAGGTCTCTCCATTCTTCCTGTGACTGTTTCTGTTTAGAAAAGAAAGCGTTTTACCCCAGGAAATGGTAGGGTGGAAAGGGAGCTGCTCTGTACATCTGAAAGGATAAGTGCTCCCCCTTGTGGCACCTCTGGGAGGTGGCGGTAAAAATGACCACGGATTCAGGAAGCCCTCTTAGGAAACAAGACAGATCATTAGCCAGGAGTGAAAAATTGTACCTTTCAACCTGTGTTCCCTCAGGAGGAAGTTAATGAGAAGACATTTCCTTTCACCATGAGCAAAAATATCTTCATATCAATTATCTCAACATTTTAATTAGATTGCACAGGCATCTGGGTAGGTGCTTTAGGCACATACTCTCATCTTCTATTATCTAACATAAGTCCTCACTACAACTCGGTTGAAGCAAATTTTCTTATTCTAATGCCACAGATGAGAAAACCAAGGTTCAGAAAGTTAAAACAATCATCATAAGGGTTCAGAGCCCAGAACACTGGTCTTTGAACTATGCCATGCACTTTGCACCACACTCCGCTGCCCATTTGGGCAGGAAAAATTTGGGTAACTACAGAGCTAGTTAGCCATCCTTGTTGCCAGAATTATGTTAGCTACTAAATAGGCCAAAGAAACTGATTCTTGGCTGACAGTTTAGGTGCAGAAATCAAAGCTCTGTTTTCCTGCTGGTTTTTTCTATACTGGGACTCCAGGTAATCAACATACTATGTGAAGATAGGGGCTTCTGTGGGTGGAGGGGGCGGGGCGGCGGGGAGAGGACAGCTGATAAGAACATGGGTTTCTTTCTCTGACCCCTAAGCTCAAACATCACAAGTCCCCGCGGTGGCGCTAATATTTTATGTCTAACAAAGGTCAGAGAAAGGGGAACACAGCTTCAGGCTGCCGCAGACAAATGCTTCAGAATCCAGCAGGAAACATTTTCCTCCTGTAAGACTCAAGGCATTCTATTCCCGAAACAAGCCAACAGCTTAGGGACATGTCCATAAGAAACCTTTTAGAAAGACAGAATACTGTTTTTACTGGAAGAAGCAATATTAGTTTTGATTTGATGGATGCTTTTATAACCTACTTTCCCCCCTTTCCCTAACACCCAAATCACCACGATAGCGTAGACAACACATTTCCATATCCTGAAGACAATGGTCCAAATAATAGGTAACACCTATTGATCACTCATTATGTGCTAAGTGCTTTACCAGCATGATTATCTCATTTAATTCCCACAGGAAACTATATTATGTATATTGACCAAGAGAGGCTCTATTGTTTAATTGACTTACCCACGGTCACAGTAAGTAGTTGGCAGAGCTGGGATTAAAAGCAAACAGCTTGGCCTTACACTACTGCCTGCAGGACGAAATATAAATGGGCGGCCCTGACTATTTGAGGGACTGAGGACCCACCTGTAGGGCGGCTTCCCTTAGTTCACTTGGCATGTTGGAGGCCCCAGAAGAAAGAGAACCGCTGAAGCTTCCCTGTCCCCACTCTGTAGATCTGGTCAAATGACTGAGAAATAGCCCGTGATCTAGCCAGCTGTGTGTTTCTGAAGAAAAATAGTAGTTAAGATTCTCACCAATAGCTTTTAGACATCTTATAACTGACAAAATCTGTGAAGAAATACAGGCAACTGGGTAGTCTGGCATTTTGATTTTAAGGTTGATCTATTGTCGATTATAAGTTTGCTTTGATTATTCATTTTACTCTCAGGAATCCTGGCTGTTGTCTCTTTACAGGTTTCTGGAGGTCATCCTCTTTCCCACCCAAGCCCTGTAGGCTCGTACTGCTCCATGCTCACTCTAATAACACTTGCAGTGTTGGCCTTGAAGGTTGTGTCCCTTGTTCTGGTCAATACCTCCTGGCTCCACCGCTGAGCCATGGAGGCTCTGAACTGTCCCTTTCCAGCCTCACCCCAGGAGCTGCACATGTAATAAACTTCAGGAGGAAGCAGAAGTTTGGGGAAGGATCCTCCCTAAACCACAGGGTTGTCAGGGTAAAAAGCAGGTGTTCCTGGCTGGTGTAGCTCAGTGGATTGAGCACGGGCTGCATACTGAAGGGTCGCCAGTTCGATTCCCAGTCGGGGCACATGCCTGGGTTGCGGGCCATATCCCCAGTGGGGGCCATGTGAGAGGCAACCACACATTGATGTTTCTCATCTTCTCTTTCTCCTTCCCTTCCCCTCTCTTTGAAAAAAAAAAAAAAAAAAAAGCAGGTGTTGTCACAGGTTAGGTAACGGGATCGGATTTAGGATGACTTCCCCCTCCGCCCACAGGGACGCTGTAAGGAAATTGGAGGAGAGCTTTGAAGTCAGAACTTCAATTTTTGGTGTCCTCAGTGGGGACAATGACGTCTCCCTAGTAGCAATGTGGCATAGTAAGATGAGTGACGGACTGGGTCATTCCCATCATTGTAACTTTAGGATACAGAGATTGGGGGTGCTATGAGGTAAAAGTGTGGGGTCAGGCATATGTGCGCTTGTCCTAACTTGTAACTAACTTAGCAAATGTGTGAATTTGAAGAAAACTTTTTCCACTTCCTGTCCTTCAGTTTGCTCCCCTGTAACACAAAGTTTCCATACCTTCCACATGGAGTATAGAAATGACATTACATAGAGAAGCAGCTGTTGTGAGAACTGGCGTACATATTACAAACTCCTTCATTTCTCCTACTAGAGCTCCCATTATCTTTGACCACGGGGTACCAAAGAGCACAAGGTGGGAGGAGATTGCCCCCAGAGGTGCACTTGTCTTCTACCTCCCACTTGATAATAGCATAATAATAGCAACGACTGCTATAATCACCACTTCTAATGTGACTACTTTTCTTGCTGGTGCTACTGCTGCTGCTATTCTGGTATTATTTATTGAGCACTAACTTTGTAGCATCTGTAAAGGGCACCGTGCTATGCATTTTACCTGCATTGTTGATTTGAATCTCAACATGTCTCCTTTCTACCATGTTTTTTGTTTTTTTTTTTTTTTTTTTTTTTTTTTTTTTTTTTTTTTTTTTTTTTTTTTTTTTTTTTTTTTTTTTTTTTTTTTTTTTTTTTTTTTTTGCATGGCCTTGAAAATTAGCTACTCCATTCCAGCCCAGGGTGCTTGTAGGGCAGGGTTAACACAGGCGCCCCCCATAAGGAAACCATAAGGTCCAGAGGCTGTTGGAGAATAGGACTTGGTCTTGCGTCTTTTGTTTTCATCCGTCTCAGCCGCAGCACCTGCTGACGAGTCCCTCCTTGACAGATTTCACAGCTCGCCGTCCTAACTGTTCTGGGCTCTTTTCTTAGTGTTTCACTGCAGCATTTTGCAGGCAAGCATAAGTCTCCAAATCTTCAGGACTGGAGTCGGGCAGAACAAAATCTCAGCATTGCTTTTCATGCTGCTAGTTATTCTTAAGTGGTTCCTTTTCTTTTGTTCCAGTTATTCTAAACGCCGGAAAACAACAGAAACAAAAACAATCGTGAAGCCACGTCCTTGGATGTTGTTAGTAGAAAACAAAACAATATCCATTTTTATTCTGTTGAAAGTGTACTCACTCTAAACGAAAGAAATTGATGAATTAAAGCAAATAAAATAATCTTTCCTTAGCCTTGCTTTAGACAGATAGGCAAGGACAATTAAAATTAAAGCTATTGTTTCTTTGTTCCAATTTTCTATCCTTGAGAATATCTAATTGATATTCTCAAAGGTGTCTGAGATTAGATAACTATTTAAGATTCCCTTCTGGATTATTTTTGGTGCTCAGTGAAAGTTCATTACCTGCAGGCGTTCTGAGGTAAATGAGCTCCAATGTATTTAACAGACTTACAATATGTCAGAACTAGAAAGAATGTTGGGCATTAGATTTTCTGGGGCAACCGCCTCACTTTACAACTGAGGAAACGGAGGCCCTGAGAACCTTGGGGTGTGCAGGAAGGGCAGGAAGTACAGCTCGGGGCAGGGAGGGGCTTGTACTAAATATAAAGGAGGAATTATCCTCTTTCCTTGACATAAAGAAGCTTTCAGAGCCTCGTTGCCACCTGGCTGGTTGGGATTTGCTGTGTGTGTGTGTGTGATTCCTGTGTCAAGGGCCTGGGTCCACATGAAAAAGACCTGGATTACTTTGAGGGACCTGTTAGTTCTTTTTCCCTCAAGTTCCCAACTGGAATCCTGAAAATATGCTGCCAGACATGCTAGCTCTTCAGGCTTAAAAACATTTTTTAACAGAAACCCTTAGCAGGAAAAAGAACCCAGTAAAATTCAAAGGCTCTTCACAGTGCTTGGTTCCCACCGTGCTCCTCCTGTTAGTGACCACCAGTCCTGGTCCCAGACTCTTCCTGCAGGTGTGGTGGCTTCTGAAAGGTGCTCCCACACTGTCCTTTCAAGGATCTGAACAGCACGGTGATTCTCGCTACTGCCCTGGTTGAGGAGTGAGAGGCTCCTGGATGAACATCAGCTTTATCAATCAGTGGGTCACAGTCTAAAGATCTTTGCTCATCTGCTCCATGCATCATGCTGATGGGATTTCCAGACTGAAAAGGTAATGAGGTGCAGAGAGGGGACATTCCTTCACCTGGTTGCAGCGGCAGGGCTAGGATGAGGGTGGGAATCTGATGCCCAAGCCAGTGCTGTCCCACCTCGCAGGTGAATTCCACACTTAAGGACTGGGAGTGTGGAAGGTAGTGGATCGAGGGAGTGTGCCCTTTGGCACGTCCGACCTGGACAAGCAGGATCGAGCATGCATGGGGCAGAATTTTCAAAGCAAAATTTCTTATTCAAGAGACAGTGTGTCTTAGTTAAGAGCAGAAGCTTTGGAGGTGGACAGGCCTGTGCTTGATGTCAGCTGTGTCAGTACCTACTTGTGGGAATTCTTTCCACACATGTGAAAACACGCAGTCCTGGGAATTTATGCATAAAGAGCTCGGCTCTGCATGAGGAAAAATTATTCCCGTGTGGACAAGCGTGGATCATGTCAGTGGAAAAGGAATTCTCTAATGGGAATTTGGCAAAACTGAATCTTAAGAAATTCTCTGACTTGCTGAGTCTTTCCCCACCAGAGTCAAGAAGCTTAAGTTAATGGATCACTGCCTCAATGTTTTATAGTCCTAAAAGTTAACAGCCCTAGTTAGCTTACCCTCAATTTACTTGTCTCCTGTTTAATATACTACCCTGGTCCTGTCTGCCACCGGACCTGAATTTACAACCTAATGCTCTGTACCCTAAATGTTTACCCTACTGAGTAAACCTACCCCTTATCTATTCCCTTCCCATATATCCTCATGACTCAACTGAAAACCCCTGTTCTGCATAAGCCCATGAATAATCAATCCAATGTAAATGTGTCCTAAAGCTTCTAATAAAAAGCCCAGCTGAGCTACGACTGGGGCCTTTTCCAAAATGGAGGGAAAGACCCGTGGCTGCCAGACTCTTTTCTCCAAGTGTGTCTCTGGGTGAGTTTGATTCACGCAATTGGTGCAGTCCCCCCCACGGATTTTGTGGGACGAAATCCGCGACACCTACTGTCTGGCTTTGAGAAAAAGTGCTGAGCCCCTGAGCCTTGGTTTTCTGATGTGTAGACAAGAACTATGGTACCTACACTGGAGGTTGTTTAGAAAAGCTAAATGACATCATGTATATAAAAGACCTAGGAAAGTACCTAACAGGCACAAGCCAAGGCGATAGGTAATTATTAATGTTAAGACTAGCCCTGCAGGATTCTTATTCTTATTTACCCTGTTTAATTTTCTGGCAATTCTGGCATTTCAGTCACCTTTTTGAAATAATTAACTATGAATTAGTCCTTAAAAGCACATAGTTTTGTATCAGATACAACAGGCTTTGAATATGGGCTACGACATTTATTTATCACTCATACTACTTTTAGTAGCTGTTCTACCACTGCAAGGCTCACTTTTTGAACCTATAAAATGGGAATAATATTTACATATCTGATAAAAATGGGTCTGCAGTGAAGATTAAATTGGATCAAATGAGACTATAAATTTTTTTATCCTCACCCAAGGATATATTTTTACATTGATTTTAGAGAGAGAGAGGAAGGGGTGGAGAGAGAGAGAATGAGAAACATTGATGAGCGAGAGAAACATCAATCTGTTGCCTCCTGTACACGCCCTGACCCAGGGCTCGAACCTGCAACCTTTTGATGTATGGGATGATGCTCCAACCAACTGAGCCACCTGGCCAGTGTGAGAGACTAAATTTTAATGGAAGGAGGGGCCCTGTCTTGTGTAATGTAGTGTTCCTTGTGCCTGGCAATGTGCCTGCCATGTAATTAGTGCTCAAATGAAAAATTAATAATGTATGCAATATAAGCCCTTAATACAGAGTATTATACATATTAAGTGGGAGCTACATCTGCCTTACAGCAGTTAAAATATATGAAGGTCAAACAGAATTGCAAGGCCATTTAATATTATCTCACAACAGAAATCAGTCTGGAGTAGTCTATCAAATTACCAAGATGTCTCCTTAAGTGGCTCTGACAGCTTTATTCTTAATAAATGCATGGCAGGGGAATAAATTTCAGAGAAGATGGATGTAGAAAGGGCTAATAGCTGACCCTGGGTGCTTGTAGACACCTCCAGGTAGGAACGGTAGGTTCTGATGTTTGGGACTGGAGATGGGCAAACATGATGGAAGAGGGAATTCAGGGCGGGACCTGGCACCCAAGAAGAAACCATGAAGAATGTGAAAGATGAGGTTCTCAATAACTGGACTGAGATCCTGCCTTGGAACTTGCGCAAGTCACAGCTTTTTAGCCTCAAGTTTCCTGTTTATAAAATAGGAATAAATGTACTTTTTAGGGTTATTTTGAGGATTAAATGAGACAGTGGGTATAAAAGTGATTAGTAAAATACTGGACCATAATAAGGACCTATCCTTTAAAATGGAATTTTGCTTTCTTCACGGAGTAATGGTTCATTTTTTTCCTTCTGCTTTTAAGATTGGATAATTTCTACCAATCTGTATTTAAGTCCCTGACCCTTTATTTTGCAATATCAAATATGCTGTTAAGCCCAACCGATGAAGTTTTCCTTTTAGATCTATGATTTCAGCTCTGAAATCTCTATTTGGTTCCTTTTTTAAGTTTTCATTTTTTCTTCGAAGTTTCTCCATATGTTCTCTCATTATAGACATCTTTAAGTCCTTGAACATATTTGCAACAGCTCATTTTAAAGTTCTGTTCTGATAATCCTAATAATTGGACATTTTGATATCTGTTTCTATTTATCTCTTTTGTGCTTGATTGTAGATTAAATTTCCTGCCTCTTTGAATATCTAGTGAATTCTTATTTCATATAGGATATTGATGATACATTGTAGGAATACTGAATTATGTTGTCTGCCTTTAAGAAGTGTTTCCCTCCCTCCTCTGGGCACAGTTAGGTAATACTGGGTTTCATTGATCATATTAGACTTGAGTATACTCTTCATTTGGGGGCATCTGTCTTCATTTTGCTATTAGTTTTAAGATACTCCCCTTACTATATGATGGGGTCCTCAGTCCTAAGGCAGAGCATTTCTGTGGTCTCAGATAAATGAGTAAGGTGCTCAGCAAGGCTTCTTCCAAGCAGTCTGGATTGGTACTCCCGTACATTCCAACATGCGTGACCTCTGGTATTTTCACTTAGGTCTCAGCCCTCCACCAGCTCCTTTGTTCTCAATTCACGGGGTCTCACTGTTCACATGTGCAGCCAGTCTTTGATAAGGTCTATGTGGAAGAACTCACAGACTTCTGCATACCTTATACGCTGCCGCTTCCTTCCATTGGTAGCCTACCCCCATATTCCAACCCTTTCAGAAACTTGCTTCTCCAATCTCTGATTCTTCAGCTCAGCAAGACTGCCACAGTCAGCCTGGGTTCCACCTTCCAGTACCATGGACAGGAGTCTGCATCCAGACTGAGAGCCCAGGCAAACATGGGCTCTCCTTGTGTGTGTTTCTCTTGTTTCAGAGATCACAATACGGAGCTGCCAATGGTCCAGTTCCTGAAAACAGCAGCTGCATGTATTTTTTTTAGTATTATATTTGTTTCCAGAATGGTAGAAAACCTTATATGTGACTCTTTCGTGGCAGAAGATGGAGAACGAATGTCTTTTCTCTTCCTCTGATAATCATTGTAGTGTCCTGTTGTTTAATGGATGAAGTATCTTCTCTCATTTCGGTGGGGGAACCAATGATTCATTGTTTGTTTGCTTGTTTATTTAGCTCCCCATATTTTCTTTCCTTCTTTAGCATCTCTTTTTCCTTTCTTTTCTTTTTGTCATATTTATTTTGACCTCTAACTCCTATACCACAAAGGTATAGGTAAGAATCATTCACAAAGCTGTTTGGAAACTCCTTTGCAAGAGTGAAAATTGTTGACTGATATAACTCATTAGAAAGTGATTCACTGGAGGAATTGGCTGCTTTATTGTGAGACGTCCAGATGTTTGCAATGTGGGCCTATTTCTGTAAGCTGGCTAGTTACCTCAGAGAGAATTCTCTTGTCTGTTCATGTGAAAAGAAATACAAACTTGTCTCATATTGAAGGACATGTAGAGGAGATGCAGTCACCTGGCTCTGTGGGCTAAGGAAGGCGGACTGGGGCAGGGGGCACCTTAGCAGTATTTTCAGTCCCTTCCTTTACTTCCGGCTCCACCCTGTCCCTCGGTCAGCACTGTAGAGTGTATTGTCTCTGATGACCAAGGAACAGGTGGAGCTGGAAGTAAGGGAAGGGACTGAAGATACTTTCTATAGTGCCAACATGTGGGTGTCTTTCCCATTGTACTTCCCATAGAGGAAAGTTTCAGCCTTCTGTGCACTGCTTAGTTAATAGTGATCCATGCATCTCCTTCCCATCTTCCGAAACTGTGGGATCAAGTGGGCTGTGGCATCCTTTTCAAATACATTTTTTAAATTACTTTATTGTTGTTCAATTACATTTTTAAAAACTGTTAACATATTTCAATGGGATTTCAAGAGGGAGTGGCAATGAACATATATGTCCAATCTATCGTTTTCAAAAATAATATTGTTTTTAAGTAAAGTGAAAAGACTGTGAAGGATAGACAAAGAGGTTATAATTGAAAACTGGACCTTTAAAAATTTCATTAAAACACACTCATCCCGCAACAGAGGGGCAGTTCCCACACCCAGTTCTCCACGTACCAGAACCTGGTCCTCCTTCTGTCTCCCTCCAATGTCTGTTGCCTTTCATTCTAGGTGTATAGAACAGAAGCAAGAAGAAGCCATTAGCGTCTGATGACTTTACTCAACACGTTATGTCTACGTTACATAGTTATACAGCAGGGGTGTCAAACTCATTTTCACCGGAGGCTGCATCAGCCTCGCAGTTGCCTTCAAAGGGCTGAATATAATTTCAACTCCTTAACAGTTAGGGGTAGTTACATTTATACAGTCCTAAGATTATTTTGGCCCTTTGAAGGCAACCACAAGGCTGATCTGGCCTCCGGTGAAAATGGGTTCGACACCCCCATCATACAGGGAAGAGTAGAAACAGCAAGAGAGAAAAATTGAATAGCTGTGATAGGAAATGAGGCCACTTTTTTATGGTTAAGATTCTTTTCTATTCCAACTTTATTTTTGAGATACAGTTGACATATAACATTGCATAAGTTTAAGGTATACAATATAATTTTGTTTAATTAATTGAAGTAACGTTGGTTAATAACATTACATAAGTTTTATAATTTGATATCTATAAACACTACAGTGTGCTCATCGGCACAAGTCTAGTTTCCTTCTTTTACCATATATTTTACCCCTTTATCCATTTTGCCATCCCTCACAAACTTTTCCCCTCTGGTAACCTCCAGTCTGTTTTCAATATCTACACTTTCTTGTTGTTGTTTATTTGGGAACCGAGATCACTTTCCTTGCACATTCTGAGTTGCATGCTAGTCTAGGCTCTTTCTGATTCTCAGACATGATGGCAGTAGCCCTTTCATTTCCAAAACACAAAAACAATTTGCAGGGCTCTCGCCTGCCTTTCCTGACTTTATTTCAACCAAATAAACCCATTTGGGAACACCCTTGAAGCAATGTTCTTCCTGCCTCATTACAGCCACATCAACACATCAGCATCTGGAACTGCCTCGCCTGTCCCTCTTCTCAGCCGGAGCATCTCACTGCCAATTAAATTCACTGCAGCTCAGCTCTGAAACCTAGTCCCTGCTCCCTTATTGCTTTTCAATAGCTTGAAATCTAGTCAGCTGAAAAACCAAACTGATAACCAAGCAGGAATCATCACTGGAGTGAGAAATGATTGGAGAACTTTGTGCAATGCTGAAAACTGCCCCGTTGGAAGTGGCCCTAGATGTGAAATGAGCCTTTGTAGCACCCGCTCGAGAGCAGCTGTGACTTCCTCCGCTTGGGTGCTCTGTTTCTGTTTCAGATACCGGGGCTCAAGAATGACATTTAGCTGCCTCGCAGGGACTCATTCTATCCCTTGCTATCTCACGCCAGCATTATTTAAATGTTTGCCTAAGAAGCAAAGGAAAACTCAAAGCCGTAGATGCAGGGAACTAAGTAGCGATATCTGGAGTCAGCTGTCAGCTTTCAGCTCCCTACCTCTTCACCCATCAGTCCCGCTTCCCCTGCAAGTCTCAGCTTGATTGGACATAAAATGCCCTAGCTATCTAAGGCTCCTCCTAGGTCCCTTCCCAGACCACCTGGAAAATGTCAGAGCTGGAACAGATGTTGAAAATCGTTAATTCTAAGACTTCCATTTTACAGAATTAAATAAGCAAGGAATGCCTTTTATAAAATAACAGAGCGAGTTTATGCTCTGGCTCTGAGAGGAACTCGGACCCTCGCCCAGGGCTGGGACTTGGGTTCGGTGAGTGAGGCCCGCACCTCAGGTACAGAATGTCAGAGGGCACCAATACATTCACCATCCAGAGAAGTAATATTTGAATGAAATATTTTAAAGAATCAAAATAAATGCAAAAAAAAATCATAATGAACAAAATATCCAAGTGTTAAATAAAGATGTGACCCAGCAGGGCCAGGATCAGGATAAGACCCACGAAGCAGGGCTGTACCGGGACAGAGCTGGGCTCCCCGGCACTGTCTCTCTTTACAATTTTCATATTTTGTTCACTGTAGATTTCTTTCTGCATTTTCTTTGTTAAAATGTGGCATTGAAATATTATTTATTTAGACTACTAAGATTTTTGGTGTCCCCATAAGTTCTGCTCCCAGGTTGAGTGCCTTGCTCTCGTCCAGCTCTGTTCCCGACTCATAAACCTGTCCGCGACTCACAGGAGCCTGTCTTGCCTGCACGTTCCCACCAGTCTCCTCACTTTGGATCCTCTTCTCCCCAGCTTTACGGAGATGTTGTTGATGGGTAATATTGTGTAAGTGTATTTATGTTGCGAAATGATTACTGCAGTGGTGTTAACACCTCCATCACCTCACATAATTAGCATTCGTGTGTGTGCGGTGAGAACATTTAAGATCCACCCTCGTAGGAACTTTCCAGTACATAGTGCAGTATTGTTAACTGTAGTCACCACGCTGCTCATCAGAACCCCAGAACTCATTCATCTTGTAACTGGAAGTTTGTACCCTTTGCCCGACATTTTCCCACCCCTCCCACCCCAAGCCCCTGGCAACCCCCATTCTACTCCGCCTCTCTGAGTCAGCTTTTACAATCCCACACGTAATACAGTATTTGTACAGATATCACACAGTATGTGTCTCTCTGACTGACTTGTTTCACACAGCATATTGCCCTCCAGTGCCATCCATCTTGTTGCAAAGGGCAAGCTTTCTTTCTTTTTTTATGGCCGAATACTATTGCATTATATATATAATATATATAAAATATAAATGTATATATATAAAATGCTGCAAGGAACATGGGAGTATAGACACGTCTTTGAGATCCTGATTTCACTTCATTCCTTTGGATATATACCCGGAAATGGGATTGCTGGGTCATGTGGTAGCTCTATCTTTACTTTTTTGAGGAACTGCCCTACTGTTTTTCATAGTGGCTGCACCCACTTACATTTCTAGCATTTTCCTTTTTTATATATCCTTGCAAAAACGTATCTCTTGGATAATAGCTATTGTAACAGGTGTGAGCTTATGTATCATTGTGATTTTGAATTCGCATTTTCCTGATAACGAGTCATGTCCAGCATCTGTCCAACGACTCTGCCGCGTGCTCTTGTTTGACCCTGCAACACAGCATGCTGGTGCAGACGGTCTTTGTTTTGCTTTCCCAAGGATGTTGCCAAATACTCATTTGTGGTCTCCCTCGGGCCCACAGTTTCTGGCGCCAATAGGAGTGTGCATAGGGAGCCAGCCACAGGGTGGAGGGGAGGGTACCTGAGTGAAGCACTCAGAGCACTAGGTGTGACTGTGAGCCAGTTGGGGGACCCGTGGGCAGGGTCTCCCAGTGGTCCTTCAGAGGGTCTCTCCATAATCTGTGATGGAGATAGTAGGATTCATGTCCCTTTTATACATTCCTAACCCTGGCTGTTGTTTTTGTCTCTTAGTTGCTCAGTGCCCTTGTCATGCAGCTCATGACTCAGTCCTCTGGATGGGCAAGACAGAAACTGGCCCCTTGGCAGCATCCGGCACAGCTGGGGGTGCCAGGTGCTCACTCACAAGCCCTCACTTTCCTCTGCAGGAGAAAGGACCGGCATTGACACTGAGCTCTGCTGCCTTGGAGGAGTGATGCAGGTAGAGTTCAACTGTTTCTCTTGTTATCTTCAGTGTATCCTATATCAGAAAGTTTTGCTCCAGTGATACTGAGACTTCTTGGCCGGGCCCCTGGACTTCCACAAAGGCCCTCTCATCTGTGGGTGATTGTCCAAGTCAGGGTTCTCCAGGGCCTCCCGGACCATGGTTGACAGAGGCAGGAGGCAGTTTGGGGACCACAGCCAGGACCAAGGTCTGTCTGCCTGTTACCTAATACACAGGTGGGCAAACTCCCCTCTGGTCACTTGGCATAGGGCACTGGATCCCAGAGCTCCCACAAAGGCGCATTGGTCTGTGGATGGATGCGGAATTATTGTTGTGTGTGGGTGGAAGAGATACAGTGAAAGACATCTTATTTGACCATCTTGCTGATATCATTCATCCTTTAAACCTCTTGATTCTGCCTTTTTTGGTCTGTCAACCTTGTTTGTTCCCACTGAACCATGGGCAACTTGCTTGTTTGGACTTTGCTCACGCAGGTTTCGGTGTGGATGGACACCTCTTTATTGAATCCCGGTCCTCCTCAGATCCCGGACTCTGTTTGATTCTTTGCTCATGGCTGCACACGAGTTTGGACTCTCCAGGCTCCACAGTAATGTCATCCCAGAAAGCGAAATAAAATTTCCAATACTAAAAGCAGTCAGCTTTCTACTGGACTGTGTTAACTAATGGGATGGGGTGAAGAAATGGAAAACTAAATATGGAAAGTAAAGTGTGTGCTACAGATGTATCCGTTATACATGAAAATTCCAGTCTGTTTGGGATAAATACAATTTACCAGTACAGATATGATAAGTTGTAGCTCTGAGGTCTGTCTCTAGTTTTTTTGCTCTCTAGGTTGCATTATTTTAACCTGTCTTTTTTGCTTGTTCTAAAATTTTGATGATGGAATAATAATAGTTAACTTATAAATTAAGGGCCTCATGAAATCATTTTTGCGTAAGGACCTAGCCTTTTTTCTTCCTGACCGGCATTACTTTAGATTGTATAGCTGTGTCCCATGCAGCATTTGAAGACAGTTTTTGAAATGGTTAACCTATGCCTGACTTCATTGTGATTAATTCCTATTTTAACAACTCTTAGGAATTCAGGTTACCTTTTCTGTATGATAGTCATCCTTCACACACTGTGTAAATTTCATGTGTGTGTGTTTGTTTATTTGTTGAGAGATAGTGACACATTATGCCAAAGATGATGATCGTCCCATGAAAAGAGGACTTTCAATCGCAGCTCAGTAATGGCAAGTAGGAAAAGACCTCTGTGCTATAATTTTTGTGATTTAAATCAACTTTTATTCTTCTTTCTACTCAGGGATTTAGGTCAAAGCCCATAAGGAAAAGTAAGAGAGGAAATCAAACAGACACACTGTTCTACAGATTTCCCTAAGATGCAGGTGAAACAGGGCCCGGTTTGGGGCCTGTCTGGACAGAGTGCAAAGTACAAGACTAACGGGAGAAGAGGAGTTGCCACAAGGTATCGGTTAGAATACCAGTTGAGTGGAGACTAAGTAACAGCGGCTTAAATAAGAGAGAGTCTCACATAAAACAGCCCAACTGCCTGTATTTTCCAGGGATAGGATGGATCTGTTTCACACATTCTTCCAGAGATTTCTTCAGTTACATTGCTATGCCATCTTCATGGTCAGTTCTACTTAAGATATGGTCCTTCAAGTCTTTGTTACTGGTTTGCAACAAGATGAGGAACTTGTACCGGTATGCAAAAGTAACTATACAACTAAGCACACTGCTACTCCACTGATTTCTTTTCCTTAACCGGACTTTCTCAATAAACAAAGCAGTATTTTAATTACACTGTGGGGCAAGTTTCTTATCTCTTTGTGCAACTTCGAATCCCATGGCACTGATGGAATGTGTTATTGTCTGTGTTCTCATCACCAAAGCTGGCTCACGACCACTATTTTGTGTCCTAGTCTAAGGAAAAGAGGAGAGGATACGTGTAGGACAAACAACTTCTTTCTGAGGACATGCCTCAGAAGTGTCCAGTTTACCTCTGCTTACCTCTCTTTGGCTATATCTCAGTCACAGCATGACATCTAGAAGACAGGGAGATGGGAAAATGTAGTCCCAGCTGTCCAAACCTTGAGAATTCTAGTACTAAAAGGAAGAAAGGGAAATGGATACTGGGGACAATTAACAATCTGGTATACCACATTCTATACCCTTACTGTGGAATATGGAATGGCTAAAACCAGTAAGGATTTGGGAACCAAATTTATAACCTAAAAAGAAAAATTACAAAGCTTAACAAGACAAGAACACGATCAGTTTTTGAGACATTAAGAAGGTACAATAAATAATACCCATCTGTACTCTTCTAAGTTCTTAACCATTTAAAAATAATGCAAATGAGTGACTAAAATATGAACTTTATTGCTGGAGAATGTGGTTTACCTTTACAGAAAATGTGTTTCCAGTAAAAAAAAAAAAAAAAAAAAAACAACAAAAAACAAAAAACAACCCAACAACCTTAGAATTCAAAGAGTTACCCATCCATAAGGAGGTACTGCTGAACTACTAAATGTGGTACCCATACCCCTCCTGCTAACACTGGCCACGCTTTTCATATCATGCTTACTAAAAGACTGAGAGCAATCAAGAATGCATGATGTCTGTGGATAAGATCATTTCCAAAAAATAAGAAAGCAATCAAGCTGAGGTCTCCTGTTTTATTCTTCTCAAGTTTTCTAATGGAATGATTCACCTCTTCTCTGGATAGGGTTGCTTGACAGGCCGTAGTGTTACACTAACAGAGCTCCTTCCACCTGGAAGGAAACATCAAAAGTGGAAAAGATGCGTTCCTCCCTCCTCGCGTTCCCTATCTCTTGTTTCCTTACATTGGATTTAACAAGTTGATTGTCAGCCTGTGGTATAACTGCCTTCTGCCTGCATGCAGATCTGCCATCTCTCAAAATACCCTCATTTTCGCTATCATGAGGCTATTTTCTAATTCATAACAACTAATTCTTTGGATATAATCCTCAAACCAATAGTGAACAGTGCAGCGTTTGACCCCAGAAACTTCTGAAATTGATCCAAACAACACATTTGTTTCATTTCAAGTCCATTATATTCTACTTCAATTTATCTAGCCATTCCGTCCAGCTCAGTCAATCCTAGTTCCTCAAAGAGATCGGACAACCAACCATATTACGACACTCTAACAATAAAATGACAAGGTAGAAGCACCACAAATTTTTTATGAATGTTTCTCAATACTGACTGGAAGATAAAGTTTAAAGCCTAAATCTCTTTGCAGGCTGAATTCCAATGACTTTAAAGTTGAAAGGAATTAAATTTGGAAATCAAGTTATCTGGCCGTCCCCGTCTCAGCCCGAGGGATGACCCGTGCTGGAGGAGGGTTCCTGTAGCCGCTCGAGCCTGCATGGTCTGCGGCTCATGACTGTGGGCCCTTCCAGACCTCAGCAGCCCAAGGCCGTATCTCTCATGAACCTCCCTTTTGAGAAATTCAAAGAGATAACAGGACGCATATGATCATCACAGCACTGGTTCACACCCGAGACATTTTGAAAACGATCCAAACTCAACCTCCAGAGAAATTATCCCACACAGAATTATGTACTTAATGTTGCCAAGAATTACAGCAGGGACTTGTTGGGATCAATATGGAAAAGGGAAGATGGAGGAAAGTACTTTCTGTTTTGGTCTAGAGACAGTAAGGGCGGTCACCTGGTGCCTCGTCCAAAATCCTTGACCTGTGTCTTACACACTTAACCGGGAGGTTAAACTTGACGTTACTAATTTACTATATATATGAGGGGGTGAAAAGTGATGAGTCAAACCATCTCCTGTCTTACATGTGGCATTTGAAGCATTGTCGCTCTCTTGTGAATTTAGAAAAAGATATTCGTGGCCGCCCCTGACACATAGGAGGTGCCTTCCCTTTCCATCCAGTGCATTGGAGATCGTTCCATGGCCGCTTCCCCCTCGAGCCCCGTGTTTCTGTCTGTGGTACTGAAGTGAGTACGGGTTACACCCAGTGATGTATAGTTGGTACACTTATGTGTGCAAATATTTTTTCGCCTGGCTCACTGTGGCCTCATGGTATGAAATTGCTTAGGCCTAAAACCCTCCTCCTAGAGAGGAGGGGGGTTGTCTTTCAAATGAAGTGAACCAATCTTGATCCATATTTTCTGAGACCCCATCATCTGGTGGAAGTCCCTGTATCCTATATCTTTGCTAATGGCATTGCTGTGGCTGGTAGCTCTGTGGAAACCTCAATGTCTCACCCTGTGTCTTTGCTGAACCTGAGATCTAAAACCTTTTTTGAGGAACAGTGCACCTTTCCTGGGCCTGAGGTATGTATATTCCCTAAGAAGTTTGACCTTTTTGCTAAGGACCTCAACTTGTGCTTTTGCTGACCACTTGCTTTTGCTTAAAATTAGCAGACTAACACTTATTTCCTTAAGGCATAGCATATTCATTTGCCTGTATTAAAAAAATAAGCCACTTGCCTAAGGACAAGGCTGCCTTAAGGTGTGGTGTCTCATAATGCACGAAATCCTACTTGCAATCCTAAAGCCTATAAGCCATCTGCCCTGGTTAGAGCAGGTGAAAATGAACCAGACAACTACAAAAACTAGCTGTGATTTTGAAATTAGGCACCATGACGAATATGGGGGTACTAAAATCCAGAGATTAAGCAGCAGCAGAGTTTGGAAGTCAAGCAGAGATAAGTTCATGCTCCCAATTCAAGCATGTAATAACTGAATGACCATAGGAACTGATATCTTTAGGCCTCAGTTTCCACGTACATGAGAGGCAATTTGTAAATTACCTCACAGAGGATGTATGGGAATTAAATCTGATACTCATTTAACACTTGAAACAGTGCCTGGCACACAACAAATTCTGGCTTTTATTACGAGGGCCATCTCTCCAGGTCTTTCTGCCTTCGCTTTCAGTCATGCCCAGGGCTTCTGCCTTTTGAAACTAAATACCCTAATATCCTAAATAAAGTTAAATTTTTCTGGTTATCATCTCTATTTAAGAAGTGGGCTGTCAGTGCTACTCAGACTGTGACCCCTAGACTGGCCATCTAGGCACCGCATGTGAGCTCAGTAACATTCCAGATTCTTAGCCTGGGCCAGGACCCCCTTGGTCCAAATGCCTGGGAAAGGAATCTGCACCGTGGTAAGCTACCCAGGGGGTTCTAATTCCTGTTAAATTCTGAGAAGTACTTTTCTAAGTCAGTTAAACAATTTGAGGAAAAAGCCCTGAAAATGGAAATAAGGTTTGGGTTTAAATCCTGGGCCTGCTTCTTACTAGCTAAGTGAACTTTGGCAAATTTGCTTTGATAATGTGCACAAAGTTTCTTGGAGTTGCATTATTCAAATTATAGGCTAAACTACATCAGCGAAAAGATACCCGCCCCCCGCCCCAAGCTACAATGATTTGTATATAAGATTCATGTGTTCCTTTCTGCATAATAGCCGTGAGGTAGGAGGCTGGTCCAGAGTGAGTTGGTGCCTCTTTTCAACAAAGTCATCTAAGTGTTGCAGGTGTAAGTGTAGTTCTTTCAGAGTCACGAGAAAAGCATTTCAGGAGACTCGTGTGTGGAAGGATGAGGTTTAGTGGTACGATTCATCAGAGTGGAAATAGAAGGCTGCCACTGGGTTCCCAGTGTCCTCTTTCCATCCATCCCACTGTAGAAAAAGTCCAATCTTGTCTTCATCAAGCCTAAAATAAAGGCCAAGATCCAAATGTTCTGTGTGATTGGTTCAGTCCACGTTAAAGCTTAGTCCAGTCCAGCCTTTATCACCATCGGGCTAGCTTTGCTTGTTTTCCCTGCTGTGCCTTGGCTGGAGCCTGCATTTGGAATCTGTGCAGCCAGCAGCTGCAGGTGGAGAGAGAACATGTGAATGAATGGATGAGCAGATGAGCATGTGTTGAGAGAGAGAGACAGACAGAGAGAGACAGAGAGATTCTTTGTTAGGCTTATTATATTGGGCTTGGGACAGAACAGGCACTTGTTTACACTAATTGATCAACTTCGCAAGCTTTCACCAGCTTCTGAGGGGTCCATTCCTAATCAATCTGTTTTCTGGATCTTCCAGGGTTATGTCCCTTATTCAATCCGATCCTTTCCCAGGCTGGACAGATAGGCCTTTGTGGTCACCATTTTGGGTCCTATCGCACATGTGCTTAGCTCCTCCTGTAGTCTGGGCAAGTGGACTGGGGAGGTTGAAAGGCTGGCTTGTCCTTCCTCCCTATATGGAGGAGTGTGGGGGGTGGGGGTGGGAGAGAGGGGTGTTCATCCTCTTTGAGGGGCTGTGCTGTGATCCCCTGGAGAGAGTGTCAAGCTCTAGCTTCCTGGTTAAGCAGGCTTATGCCCTCTAGTTAATTATGATTAATGATGTTGGATATCCTTTGCTCCCTTCCTTTATTAATATTAAGCTGCCTATGCTAACTTAAGGACTCAGAATCCTTCTGTCGTGAATTTCTGCCCAGTCCTGAAATGTTGTTGTTTGTCTGTGTGGTTGACCAGGGCTCAGTGACACCGGGCCAGACTTCTTGCCTGAGGGAAAAGGAGACAGTAGAGGACTAGCAGTTTTCTTCCAAAGAAATGATGCAAAGGTTGCTTATATTCCTACGGCTCATATTCCCTTGGTGAGAACCTGGATATTTGGCCACACTAGGGGCAAGCTTGAGAATGAGTCTATGAACCAGGTGACCAGGTACGCTGGACAAATTCAGAAGTGGTGTGTGTTGTGATTCTGGATATATACATATAGCAGGACACCCTGCACGAAATAAGCACTGCGCAAATACTCGTGGTAAATGGGATAGCGTCGTGTTAATGAGTCAGACTCGCAGGAGCGTGAATGCAAGTTCTGGTGCCCACACAGTACGTGACCTTAGGAAGATCGTTTCTGCTTTGAGGTTCAATTTCCCAATTTTCTACAGTAGGAATTATAGCGCCTTACCATACTGTCTTGTTTTTAGGATGATGGAAGTTTGCCCAGTTTAGGCTACCTCCAATCCTGGATCAGAATGCCTTTTGATTCTTATAATCACAATGAAACAGGAGATATCTGAAATTACTTAGAATGTTTCACATGTCATTAATTCCTCATCAAACACAACTTCAAGCAACATGCTGCAATTACTGTACAACTTTTGGCCCTCGGCCTGAAGATAAGAATCTTCATCTTAGGGCCCATTAGACGGTTGCTGGGGCATGCATGACAGAGATCTTGCCAACAGCCTGAAGCACAGCTCTCAGTTCCAAAGGAGGAGGAGGTGTTTCCATCCTTTGTTATCAACCTCAAGGAAGAAATTGTGGGCCAGTGATGAAACATAATGATAATTCTCTATTGTCTTATTTGAGGTATAAATAAACAAGTTCTTTCCTAATCAATTTACATAATTTAAAATATAAAAACAAATAAATACGCTTTCTAAAAAAGGGACATTATTTGGCAGAGCAGAAATATAACCTTTTACAAACAAGGCAAACACACACCCTGTTGAATATAAAGTTCTTTATCGAAGCTACTTCCATCTGTCTTGACATCAAAAATGCTTTGGTACCTATTTTTTCTGCCAACAGTTTTCCATCTTTTGGAAAAACAATATTTCTGTATTCTCCAAGTTAATAAGGCCACAGGCATTTCTATTCTCTTTGCTGTCCACTTCCTTTCACAAAACACATCAGAGGCTGGGAGTGAGAGAGTACCGTATTCTAGGTGGATCACCGCATTGCTGTGGTTTGGCTCCTTGGAATTCATTTTCTCTGATCACTAAGGAAAGTTTCTAGCAGTGGGAAGAGAAGCATGGGAATTAAAGAGGAAGGCTGGAGGCTGTTTTAGTTTATACACTTGCATGCGGGTACTTTATTTGGGAACTCATTCATTCCAAGGAAGAAGACAGGTCAGGGAGAGAGAAACAGGAAAGAGGGGAAAGCCAATGCAAAGATGTCTTTTTGAGTCGTCTACTGCTGCAGGCAAATGAAGGTCAGTTATGTGGGAATTTCTGAGGAAACTTATGATGTGAATCTTGGAACTGTTTGCCTAAGGAATAAGAAGGGGAAGAAATTGCATTATCAGTTCCCAGACTCTGTGGTCAAGGTCAGACCCATGAGGTTCATTCTCCTGCCCTTTGGTTTCCATACTCATCCCTCACTATGACATCCAAGAGACCACAGGGCAGAGACTAAGAGGCCCACAGAACCCCTGGTCCAAACCTGTGCAAAACTGGTCCCTGCAGCTGGGGTGAGTGCAGTGGGAGCTGACAGGGTTTAATGTGGTGCACGAGGGGTCTTCCATGCAGGTGCCCTCTGTCACAGCTTTTTCCCTGTCAAGTTTTTTAATCCTCACACAAGGATATGTTTATTGTTCAGAGAGAGAGATGTGAGAGAAAAACATCATATGTGCCCCAACTGGAGATTGAACCCATGACTTTTGGTGCATGGGATGATACTCCAATCAACCGAGCCACCTGGCCAGGCTACTCTGTGTAATTTTACAATAATGATAAATAATAATAATAATAATTACCATTTATCTGCTCTTTGCCAGATGCTGTTCTAGGCCGTTTTCAAACATGTTCTCATTTTATTCTTTGCAACAGTCCTTTGTGAAAGCTTTGTATTATTTACATTTTATTTTGAAGAAACACTTGAGAAAAGTTATTTACCTAAGTTTATAAGACATTTACATGCAAACAATTTTTTAATCCTTTCATTAATTCAGAAATTCTACTACCCACTCCACCCCCCAAGATATTAGGAGCTTTTAATCACTTTTGGCCCGGCATTCTCTAGATTAACAGATATATAAAACTGAAGCAAGGCTTTTACAAAATGATACTTCTTCTTTTTACACGTGTTGTAGTTTACTATTTTCTACTCTGTTCTATTCGTGTGTGTGTCTGTTCGTATGTACCTGTGCTGCTCACCACCCATTAAATTGATTTCATGTTGGTGAGGTACAGCTGATGCACACGTTGATTTTCTCTCCTATAAACATGCAATAGTGCTTTCCACTTCGGATGAGGCTTGTCAGGCTCCTTGAGATAACGTATATCACACAGCGGGTGCTCAGTGCGTGTTAGCCAAACATTTCCTTGGTGGCTACAATACCCCAAACTCACTTCCTGCTGCAGTGGGTAAAGTCTCTCTCTCCTGAGACTTCTCGGTTCCTCATATGGCCCAACCTTCTTAAGCAGCCACCCTTTGTTGTGGCCGGTGGCCACTTTCCGAAACCTAAAGCTGACTCAGAGTGCTCAGGGTAAACTGAGGGAGGGTTTTCAGTTAAAGGCAGAGAGATTTCTGCACAAGGCTGCTGCTTGTCAAGCATGCACCTCTACAGTCTTTAATTCAACACATATGTTGAATATGACATATGTTTGAGGTGGTTTTCTATCATTCTGTGACTGCATAGCACATAAAGCCCTAAAGACCAATTGGCTACCTTCACTCAGAGATGCAGGCTGAAAAAAATAGCCTTTATCTGGAACATTTCTAGACTCCAGAGACAAAGAAAAGATAAAAATCATGTGATGGATCTTCAGCTCTGGTCATTGCTTCCATCCGTATCCTATTGGCCAGAGTTACATGCTTAGTTATGCGTTCAGCAAAGTGGATGTATAGTCCTCTCACAGGTGGGCAAGCAAAGGAAGGGAATCCAGACTATTTATCAGTAGTGCTGCCTATCTACCACCAGACACAAGGCACTGCATTTCAGATTGAAATCACCAGGTGTTCCTGTGCATCTCAGCTCGCGTGAACGTTTGCATCAGCCCACCGAGATGGATCGGCATTCTCCAATACACTTATGAGGCCCCACTGCTGTGCCTGCTCATATCATTTTCTCTTACTGATATACCTTTCCTCTATATTCCCCTGTTGAAATTCTACAGATGTATATGAGAATATGAATAGGGGATTCAAAAACAAGGAAATACAAGTAGTTAATAAAACTTCTCGACCTCGCAAATAAGATACAGTACTAAAGCAAAGGGATTCTATTTGAGGTCTAAAAAATAGAAAACAATTTAAAAAGAAACGCGCATTGTTGATTAGAAAAGCATATAGGTATTTTAACATACTATTGGTAGGAATAGATATTCTATATCCAGACATTTAATTGATGGCAATATGTAATTGATGGCAATATGTGCTCAATATGGCATATGCAGAGGCGGACACTGCAGCCTTTTTAAATTGAAGAAATATTGAAAAATTGGAAAGAATGTGTTTTTCATCACTCTCTAATTTCTACTCTGCTTTTTATAGATTTACCACTACCCCCCCCCACACACACACATACATGTTTTCTTTTCTATTATTGCCCTCCCCGGAGCATGTCAGTGCCTCAAGAAGCTTTATCTGTCTTGCTCACTGTGTCTCCAGTCTGCAGAATGTCTGATACACAGTGTTCACATGGTAAATATTTGTTGGATGAGTACATGAATTAATCGGGGGTTCTGGTTAAATTATACACACATTGATGTAACAAAATAACACATTGATGTAACAAAAACTTTGTTGATATTAAAATTATATTTTTGAAAAACATTTAACACATAAGAAAATAGTTATAATAATAAGGATACAGAAATACACTGGTTATCTCAAACCAATAAGTTTATATTCATTTTGTTTTCTTTTAAAAATTCATCTGTGTTCTCAGATATTTATTGATGAGCATGTGTTATTTTTACAATTAGACAAATATTATAAAAAAGAAGAAAAAATTCCTGGATGTCCAGCTCAAATGCAACCTGTCCTGCTCCCTGAGCTCTCCAATACTGTGACTTTGGCCCCTCCATTCTGCAGGACACAGTGACTGTGGCACTCCCTGTGATTTCTGATTTCCACGTATAACACATTTGTCTCATTTATCTGTGTCTCTCTTGGACCAACATGCTCTGCTGCCAGTGTCCTATGTAGGGCTGGTAGAGGAATACAATGGTCTGAAGAAGGTGGAGAGATAGGAAAATGAATAGGGAGAAAGAGAGCAGGAGAATCGAGATATCAAGACAGAGAGATCCGTAGAAAACCAGGAACAAAGCCCTGGCTTGTTCCTAAAAATGATTCAAAGACATTTTTTGCACTTTAAAACAATGCTGCCTTT
Source organism: Micronycteris hirsuta (assembly GCA_004026765.1). Classification (NCBI taxonomy): domain Eukaryota; kingdom Metazoa; phylum Chordata; class Mammalia; order Chiroptera; family Phyllostomidae; genus Micronycteris; species Micronycteris hirsuta. Next base: position 17,117 of record PVJI01012358.1, on the reverse strand, counting down.
AGCATTGAAGAAATCTAGATTTTTCTGCTGGCTGCATTTGAGATCATTGAAGTCTACTCTAAATGGATCACACCAATTCCCAGTTGAAGAGTTTGAGAGGTACCAAAGAGGACTCTTGGATGCTACAGAAAAGATTAGGTAGGTAAAGGATTAAATCCTTAAAAGATGAATAACCACAGTGAAAATATGGAATTAAGACTTTAGTTACCAGATACCCTTTTACCTGTATTCACTTGGCACTTCTCTCTGACCTCTATGAAATCCAACTTCAGTGGGAGCTGGAGAAGAGACGTAACAGCCTATGTGATGGTACCTTGACTGGCTTTCCAATAAATGTGCCAGAATCAATGATCCAAATGGGAATTGAACTTCACTATAGATGCCCAGACAGGCCACACACAGATTTCAAAGGTGATATTACTGCAGTGTACAATTTTGGAACTATTCTCTGAGACGTGCCTCAAAAGCTAGAGTCAGTATCTTCTTTTGTGTTGTATTTTATTTTTTCACCAGGCCAAAAAAAAAGAAACCCATTCAAAACCATATTTGGTGATAGTAATTGAGCCTAATTACTTTTGGCATATAAAGAGGAAATTAAGAAGACTGGATGTGTTGTTAAGTGTAAAGAAGGAAGAGAGCTAAAAGGCACTTTCTATGATATTAGATGTTTTTACAGAAGTCCTCCTAGCTAACTTCAAAGAACCTCATGAGGAAGACATTGTTTTCTCTGTTTTACAGATGTAAAAGCTAAGCCACAGAAAGTTACGTAATTGCTAAAGGCCCCAAGATAAATAGCAGAGCTGGACTCCAAAGTCCACTGTCTTTTCATTGTATCTCAATGCTTGATGATGAGTCCTACAGAGAGAATCTATAATAGTTCTGATAAAGGGCAGCCGGCTCACCTCTCCAAGTGGAGGGAAAGTCTGTACTATAGCCAGGAAGATAAAAACACCTGGATCTTGGATATTGTGCCAGTATGTAAAGGGTTTTTCAACATAACCAGAATAAATGAGAAACTATGGTACCAGTTAATTCATGTTCCCATCATTCTTTGTGTGTAATTGGACAAAAAACTATCGGTATTGATTTCATCAAATTAAATAATATCTTTGGAAACAAAAATGTTTTTACTATCAAGACTGTGTAAGTTAAAATATTTTATTGCATACTTATATGTAAATAACTATCTTATTTTTAATATAAAGATATATATGAATGATTTAGTATTTAAAAATTATTTTCTCTCTGTCACCACTAAATAAGTGAGGGGCATATTCTGGAGAATAGACGTCATGTTGCCAGCTTGCCCTAGGTGCCTGCCAGACTCATCCCAGCTCTGACTTGCGTCTCATCGCATTGGGCTCCAAATAAAATGAGTTCCCACACACGCTGCTCCTCCCCTCTCTGCATTTGTCCCCTTCGCCCTTTCTGCTGGGAATGCCTTCCCCATTTTCATTGACTCCTTTTATTCTTTCGCATTCGGATTGGTTGTTACCTTTCCAGGCAACCTCCCCTGACAATCCCACAATCCAAATTGGATGAATTTTCCCTTATCTAGGCTCCCAAATGACATAATAGCACTATCTCCCAATTTCATTTACTGTATGCTTGTTGAACAAATAAGTGAATTAGTGAATATTTTGTTCTATAAATCTCCTTGCATTTAGTATCAGAGCTACCGCATATCTCTTAGGAGACCTAGCATTTTCACTTTCTTTCGGTATGCAAAATAAATCTTACTTCATAATGCCACAATTGTCTTCTTAGCAAAGCAACAGTATGCAAATGTAGTCATTTCACTGAATGAGAATTGATGTCACAGCCACAAATCTCCTAACCTAGATTTAAGGTTTCTAAATGCTCGGAGGTCTCATCCTCTGGAGGTCTCTAAACTCTAATTATGAACAATTAGGATGGAATTTATTTGTGGTATGTAATACCTCGAAATAGTCTGTGTTCCTGTGCATTCTAATTGGTGCCTTTTTTCTCTGAAACTTTTTCTCTGCCTTTAATTGACTCTGGCAGTGGCAAGAAAAGATCCAATTAAGGACCCATTCTTGGAATTAAAAAACAACTAACAACACTGGTGTCAAAAAAGCAAGGTAAATTATATTTGATGGGATTTTACCAAGCTATTCAATGTCCTCAACCCGGAGTGAGTCCAATATGATTTTAAAAAGCGTCTTGAAGGGTTACATCAGGGTGTTCTTGTCACACATGGCAGCAGCGCACAAACCCGGCGCAGGCCCCTCAGCCAGACGGCTGAGACTTAGTGTATTGCTCCTGACAGTGTCACAGTGTTCAGGGGAGAAAAGTCAGGACTCTTGTTTTGAGGAGAAGTTATGGCCTTGTCACTCTCAGTCGTGTCACCTTAGCCAGCTCATTTTAACTTTGGAGTGTTAGTTTACTTGTCTGTAAAACAAAGATAATACTACCTTCCTTGGAAGTTTCTGTAGAAATGAACTAAGGTAATGAATATACAGGTGCTCTCGCAGCACTGAGAACGTGGTGTCCTGTCAATCAGTGTCTTACCCTCCTCCACGCCCTTCTGTGGTGTTTGACAAGAGCCCTGTGAACACAACACAGGTCTCTAAGGCCTCCTCCCCCTTTTGTCCTCCTTGTGGGTAGGTGAGACGCTGGCTCTCGGATTTTTGTATTTTACATACCAGTAATAATATTGTAATGGAGGACTGAGACAGGGTTGGCTATTTCCTTTGAAATACCAAGATATTTTGTAAAATTTATGCCATCTACTTTCACCATCGTTTCACAAAGGAAACGAACTTCAACCACAAAAAATCAAAAGGATATAACCTCAGGAGAAAAAAAGGTTAGCCTCTAAATTGAATAAATTTTATATTATGAGAAATTAGCTACTTGTGTTTACTTTGCTTTTGCCATGTAGCCAGGGACTGGTGAGAGTTGCATTAGGGACCAGCACTGGTCTACAACCTGGCGTATGGAGTGATGGACATAAGAAAGCTCACCTCCAGGTGGACACACCCGAGGCATGGCTGTGGACAGGATTTCTTAGAACACAGGTGCCAAGGTGATCAGACATGAACACATCATTCAGAGTCTAAAGAAGTTAAGCAAAGCCAAGTTGGGTGGCTTTACCTGCCTCAGATAAATGAGGGTTAATACCTTGGTTCAGGAATGCCCCTAGTTCTACAGAAGAAGTGCTAAATTGGTATTGTATTTGGGGGAGAAAGAGAGAGATTGGTTGATTGATTTCATTTGAGGGGAGAGGGAGATTGAGAGATAGAATGAATTTTATTTGAGGACTCTGCTGCCTCCTCTGTAGCTTGGGGCTTAGGCTGACTCCAGTCTGGGTACATGTGCATGTGTTGCTGCATGTGTGTATTTGTGTAGATGTGACTGCATGCATATGTGGATGTATGTGTTTGTGTACACATGTGCACATGTTATGAAGGAATTATTAGTCAAGTATGACTTTGCCATACCATTAGGTGCTACCTTCCCCTAAAATAGACTTGACTTTAATGTGTGCATCAGTGCATGGGCTGGGGACTCAGTGGGAAGAGCTGTGGTTTTCAAACCAAAGACTGAATTCCAAGTACTCACCTACATCAAGAAGGACATTGGCTTGGAAGGCACATATATCATCCAAGAGCTGAATAACTGACCATGGCTCTGAGGAGCACCAAAACATTCTCCCCCAGTGCCACTGATAGGCACTGCCAAAGTCTTGGAGGAAGAGATTCAGTCTTCTAAGACACTTGGTCATTTGTGTGTAACCCCTACTGTTAACTGCAAATGCTTATGAAATTGGATCAATCAGGGTTTAAATTCAGGCTCTTCCTATATACTACCCATCTGAACTTGGGCAAGTTATTTAATCTCTTGTGGCCTCAGCTTCCCTATCTGTGAAGTGGAGCTTATCCTACCTACAATGCAGGGTGGTGGTGAGAATCAGAAATCATAAATGTCAAGAGCCTGGCATAGAGCCTGTCACATCAAAGATCTTCAGTAAAAATTAACCTACTGTCTCTTTTCGGTTGTATTTGTTACATCAGGGAAGGTGCCATGTGTAGTAGAGCAGCTTTTACATTCAGACACAGAAGACTTGGTTTGCTTCCATCCGCGTCACCAGGATGGAAGTCCCAAGGCATGGGGACAGTAGGATGCTCAAGGGGCTTCACCCTCTGAGTGTGAGAGGACCTGTGCCTCTCATTCCTAAGGCAGAATCTGGGTAACCACGAACATCCTATATTTCCATCACCTTCCATTTTGCAAAAGGAATAGAGTAGAAAAGACAGTGAAACGTATCCAGATAGACTCCCTTTGTGGTTCCTCAGGCTCCAGAGTGACCGGAGGGGCCACACAGTTCCTGTGTACTGGAGATGAAGCAGGAACAACTGAGAGAAGGGGCGAGACAGCCTAGCAAGGGCTTTGGAGAGGAGGAGGACTCAGCAGTGACCTGCAGAGGCCAAAAATGGAAAAGCACATAGGAGAAAACCAGGTGCCTCTCCCTGCCATAGGTTGGCATTATGCAAATCTTACAAAACTTATATCTAACTAAAGTATATGAGGGGAAGACTTTGAATTGCGTGAGATTTCACTTCTACCAATTGGCCAAATGAGAAATCAAAACAGAAAATGAGTGTATACATAGAAAAGTAAGTTATATTTTTGCCTACTTGAGTTTGTGAAATAAGATTTGTGTACTTTCCATAACCCTGTGGAACTTCTTTCTTGCCCTTAAACATATTTCTCCTCAAAATGCTTATGCCTTTAATGTACGGTGCATTCACTTGCCTCTGTTTGAGACACCTGCCTCATCCTCCATTTCCACCACTTTAAAAATGTCTACTTATTCTTCAAGACTAAATTAAGTGACTCATCTTCTCCAAGGCCTCTCCCAAATAATCCAGGCATGGCGAGTCCTCTTGCATTGTACAAATTCCTAATACAACACTTGTTTCCACTACTGTGATTATTTATGTGTATATTTCACTGGACGGAGAGACTGTGAAGAGACTAAATTTTGCCTTCTATCCTTGTTTCTTGGAGCTTAGCACAAACCCTTGGCACATTGAGAACCTCAGTGTATGTTCTCAATAAATGAATGAATGAATGAATAGGTGGTGGTGACCAAAGGAGGACAATCTAAGAGTCAAGGATGGTCAGGAAGATGCTTAGAGTGCAAATCCTCTTTCTTTTTAAAAGTAAAATAACCTAGCCATGTATAATCAGCCCATTAATCTAGCTATGACACCAGCGATCACTGTGGATTATTAGTGAGACCCTGTGTCTCGCCCACATCTTAGATCTTGGCTGCTATCAAAGGATTCAACTTCATCCATTCTGTTGATTTTAGGACTTTCTTTTGTCTTAAGTAAGAATTCCCCTTTCCAGCTCTCTGGTTTCCTACCTAGAACCCCACTGTACAACTAGTCTCCTTCTCTTTTTTTCCCCACATTTTTTATTGTTGTTCAAGTACAGCTGTCTCCATTTCTTCCCCACCACTCCCCCTCACCCCAGCCATCCCCATTTCCCACCCTTGATCCTACACCCTTTGGTTTTGTCTATGTGTCCTTTATCCATGTTCCTGACAACCCTTCCCCCTCTCCCCCCCTGTTATCCTCTCCCACCTCCCCTCTGGTTACTGTCAGTTTGTTCTTAATTTCCATGTCTCTGGTTATATTTTGCTTGCTTGTTTGTTTTGTTGATTAGGTTCCACTTAAAGGTGAGATCATATGGTGTTTATCTTTCACCACTTGGCTTATTTCACTTAGCACATTGCTCTCCAGTTCCATCCATGCTGTTGTAAAGGGTAGGAGCTCCTTCTTTCTTTCTGCTGCATAGTGTTCCATCGTGTAAATGTACCACAGTTGTTTTTTTTTTGTTTTTTTTTTTTTGATCCATTTGTTTACTAGTGGGCACTTAGGTTGCTTCCAACACTTGGCTATTGTAAATTGTGCTGCTATGAACATTGGGGTGCATAGGTTCTTTTGGATTGGTGTTTCAGGGCTCTTAGGGTATAATCCCAGCAGTGGAATTGCCGGGTCAAAAGGCAATTTTATTTTTAGTTTTCTGAGAAAATGCCATACTATTTTCCACACTGGCTGCACCAATCTCCATTCTTGCCATCAGTGCACTAGGGTTACTTTTTCTCCACATCCTCTCCAACACTTGTTGTTTGTTGATTTGTTTATGATGGCCATTCTCACAGATTCCTTCTCTTTAAAAAACAGGAGAAATACACACCAGTTTATCAGGTCTTGGTCCTTTCATTTGTTAAAGACAGCATTAGAGCTCGCTGGATATAAACTTGAATCTGAGAATGGGTACATGAGGCCCATCTGGAGGACACACCCAGCACAGAGTCATGGACATCTCTCTAAGTCAGAAGTTGTGGGTGGGGTAGGGTGGGTCTGTATACTTTCCTCTGATGAGCTGACTTTCAGCTAGTTGAAATCCACTTCTATAGACATTTCTTAATGTTCCTTCCAATCTCACTATTCTGTTATGAAATATAGTGCAGGTGAGAACTGCAGGTACCAACACCAGCAGAAAAGTTTATGTTGAGCCAGTGGATCTTTCACTGCCCCTTGAATTTTAACATTTATATTTCCACTTGGGAGTGATTCTTGATGTTGAGAATGGCTGGGCTAAGGTTATTCAAGGGCTGGCAAAACAATCATAAACTTTATATTTATATAGTGAGTTGCAAACCCTTAACACTTTCTGTTTACATTAAATGCCTCAATTCTTACAGCCCCAGGACATCATCAGGGTGGAGATTATTACCTGGGTTTACAGTTAAGAATACTGAAGCTCAAAATGCCCATGTCTTTCCCACTTAGAAGTTTGATGGGTAAACCAGTCACATTAGTTAGGAACCTGTTAGAAATATAGTATCTCAGGCCTCATTCCAGACCTACTGGAAAAAATCTGGAATTTAGTAAGATCCCTGGGTAATTCTCTTTAAAGTTCAAGAAGCACTCAGATGATTTTTCCCAAGCTCTGACATCAGGTATAACTTATAGAACCAAAATTATCAGGAAATAAAGAGATCATTTATAAGGGAAAATATCATTGCAGCCAGTAACTTAACAAAATTGGGTTGTGCGTTATTTTTTAAAGCAGCTAGAAGCCATAAGGCATAGAGTCTGGCCTGTCAGCCCCCTCAGAATCAGACATTCAGATGAGGAGCAACTGAGAGACAGAGTTTAAAAAAAAAGCATTCCCTTTGGGGATGACTCTGGGAGCAGGACTTCATTCTGATGACAAGTAAGGAGGACTCTGTGTCTCTCGGAGTCTGACCTTGAGCTTTTTACTCCTTCAGTGAAATAGAAGAGACGAAGAGCAGGGCAAAATTGGGAACACAACATCACCCAAACAGTAATTAATCATGTTCTTTAGTTGCTTTCAATAATTCTTAGTTATTTAAAAAAAAATACAGAACAATTGAAATCTTTCCTATTGTTCTTTTACATTTTCCTATTAGCTTTACCTTATAGGAAATAATTGGAGTCAGAAGTGGCCATTCCTTTGTTTATTCATTCGATCATATTTGCTAAGCACTTGTTAGGTTCTAAGCACTTGGGATATAAAATTGTAGGCTAAAGGTTCTTGCTTTTTGTTGCAGTGGGGAAGAAAATAAAGAGATGATCTCCAAGAATAGTACCAGTACTATCTTAATTTCATTTTACCTTATGTGAGGATGTGCCTACTTACTTTTCAAAGAACCCAAACTTTACATCTGCTGACCAGAGGGAAAAGTAAATGGTTCAGTTAGCTCCAGCCAGATAAAACCCAGACAAAACTGTGATGAATTTGTCTCACTCCCAGCTATCCACCAATCATGGTGGCCAGGGATGAAAGTCTAGGCCAATTTGAGCCATTAGTCCATTTCTATGACAGGAGAGGGGACACAGAAATCATCAGAAAGAAACACAGCAAAGAGTGCCAGAAGGGGTTATTTCTAACAAACAATTAATTGGTGTCAAATGTATTCCCACATCGAAACTTCAGAGTTTTCTAAGGGCAAGAATGTTTCTTTAGCTCCAGGTTCACCTTGATTTAAAGATATGAATTTTAAGCTGAGTTTGACTGGGGACTGAGTGACCATAAACATACTCAGTACAATGCTAAGTTCTCTACAAGGGATAGTATTTGGTAACTGGCAGGTACTAAAATCAACTCATAGGATATAATAAAATGCAATTTAAAAATATAATGAGGGGCTTCTACTTCTGGAACATGCAGTAGGCAAACTTTTTCCTATTAGTCTCACTAAGTATAACTAAAAATCCTGTAAATTATACAAGAAGTAAACACAAGGTAACAAGAGGACAGGGCATTTAGGGACTCAGGATCTGAGAAGATGCCCAGTGGAGAGTTCCGGGGGAAGTTTGCCTTATAAACACTTGACAAGGAGCTGAATAAGGTAGCAATTGGACATACACAGTTTAATTTATTAATAAATAAACCTCGACCTATGTCTCACACACCTTCTATAAAAATTCACACAAAATGGATCATGACCATAAATGTAAAATGTGACACTTTTAGAATGAAAACATAGGAGAAAATGTTGAGGGTCTAGAGCTAGGCAAACAGTCTTTAGACTACACATGAAAAGCATAATTTATAAAAGGAAGAATTGATAAATTGGGCTTTACCAAAGTTTTAAAAATTTGCTATGCAAAAGACACTGTTAAGAAGATAAGAAGACAAACTGGAGAGAGGGAGCATATATGTGCTGCTCACATATCCCACAAAGGACTAGTTTGTAGATTATATAAAGAACTCTCAAAATTCAACACTCAATAAAACAAAAAGTAGACAATCCAATTCGAACATGAGGACGCATTTCACCACGTAAGATATACAGATGGCCAGTAAGCACATGAAAAGATGTTCAATATCATTAACCATGAAAGAAAAGCATATTAAAACCATTCCGAGTGACAAAAGTCAATCCTGAATGGCTACAGACTGTTTGAATCTATTCATGTGTGACATTTTTCAAATGGAAAAAATTACAGAAATGGAGAATAGATGAGTGGTTGTCAGGAGTTTTGAGGAAGTCAGGGTGGGAGGGAAGTAGATGTGGTCATAAAAGGCAACATTAGGGGTCCTTGGGGTGAAAGAATGTTCTTTATCTTTGTCTATATCCATGTTACTATCCTGGCTATGAGAATGTACTATAGTTGAAAGAGGATAATACCATTGGGAAAAGCTGGATAAAAGGTACATAAGATCAATCTGTATTAGTTCTTAAAACAGTATACGAATCTATAATTACTCTGGAACAAAAAGACTAATGGGAAAGAAAGAGAAAAAAGAAAAGAGGAAGAAATAAAGGAAAAGAAAGAAAGAAAAAGGAAGAAAGAGAGGAAGAAGGAAAACTGCAGTTGATTCTTTTAAGAAAGAAAATTGATCTCAGGGCAGAATAACAAGCCTCTCTAGAGGTTGAGTGCAAAAAGGGAAGTGCTCCTAAGGGCATAGTCTGCAATGAGGAATGGCAGTTGGAGTAAAGAGTTGACTTATTGAAAATAATAAATAATAAAGAATTTTGAATTTTCAGGGGGATCCCAGGAGAGAAGCAGTAAAGGAGTCAGGAAATTAAGAAAAGAGGGAAAAGCAGAGGACTAGAAACTTATTGGCGGAGTCCCCACAAGGGAAATGAAGCCAGGGAGGAATTCCACCTGGATGACTTGAGTGGGGAGCTGTCACACAAAAAGATATCTAAATATTCTTTTTAGCTGTTTAATATAACACCTCTTTCACCAAACTTTTGATAACAACTTTTTTTTTTTAATTGTTCCTTTGGAGTTTTAAAGGACAGTGGCCCCATTTCTTGTCTGGAATGGTTGTAAAAGTAGGAAGTTGGAATCTGATATGATTGGAGGGGGGAGCCCCTGAGTTGTACAGAAAATATGAAGTTTCCTGACGCTGGGATTTCGTCCCAGCGAAATCCGTGGGGGACTGTACCCTGAGGCATGAATCAATCTCACCCAGAAACACGCTTGGAGAATAGAGTCCGGCAGCCACGGGCCTTTCGCTCCATCTTCAAAAGACCTCTTGCCTAGCTCAGCCGAGCTTTTTATTAGAAGCTTTAGGACATATTTACATTGGATTGATTATTCATGGCTTATGCAGAACAGGGGTTTTCAGTTGGGTCATGAGGATATATGGGAAGGGAATAGATAAGGGGTAGGTTTACTCAGTAACAGAACATTAGTATGTAAATTCAGGTCTGGTGGCAGACAGGACCAGGGTATACATTAAACAGGAGACAAGTAAATTGAGGGTAAGCTAACTAGGGCTGTTAACTTTTAGGACCATAAAACATTGAGGCAGTGATCCATTAACTTAAGCTTCTTGGCTTTGGGAGGAAGAGAGACTCAGCAAGTTAGAGAATTTTTTAAGATACATTTTTGTCAAATTCCCATTAGATAATTCCTATTTCACTGACATGATCCACTCTTGTCCACATGGGAATAATTTTTCCTCACGTGGAGCCGTGCTCTTTACGCGTAAATTCTCAGGACTGTGTGTTTACATGCGTGTGGAAAGAATCCCCACAGTTTCCGAATATCAACCATATAGTGTAAGACAGCTATTACAACTTCAAATTCCATCTCTACCATTTTGTAAAATTTCTTAAAGATCAGGTGTCCCCAGAAGACTGAGGAATGAGTGGATTCCCTAGTGACAGACCCTTGGGTTATATACTTATTTTCTGAATTTGTGTTAGCATTGGTCAAGTCCTTTGGAGTTGCAAGGATGACTGTGCACTAACATTAAGCTATGGCCTCTCAGCTCCAAGCCCACTATTCTATGTTGTTTGTTGTGATGCAGGAGCTGGCATTCTGCACACCACATTCATCATTCACCAGCAGGCTTCCTACTGGGTTCCACCCATAGGGACCCTCAGAAGGAGACTGGAAGATGGAAGAGAGAACTTGACCTTTCCTACATACTTGCTCTTTCTGTCAGCATTGCCTTAGCAAGGCATCACCAACTTGGCAGCAGGAAACTCTTTCTAGTCTCTAGAGATTTTCCCCCAACATTCTCAGAAACAAGTTTGTTGTGTTTTCTCAAAGGTAATGGAACTAGCCAGGTTGCAATCTCTTCTCAGGTCTGAGTCCCAATTCCATGTTGTTTCTTCCTTAAGCTTCTAGGTCCTAATAGTTCCAATTTTTCCCATTGCTGCCCCATCCTAAGAGGTTGTAGCTGTTTCCTGCAGAACTATCCTAGTGTTACCTCAATGTTCCCTTTTTCATCTTTTGTGTTCCGTAATGTTTTTAAACCAACTCTTATACTAATATTTTCTGTTCAAATATATTATATGGTTTATTTTTTCTGACCAGACCCTGACACTATACTCATATTAATTGTATTCATAGATGGAAGTTTTTATAGGAATACATGGGAACAGAAAGTAGACTTGGAGGATATACAGTCCAAATGCCTCACTTTGTTTGAGACTCAGATAGACAAGAGGCAGAAGTTGGAAAATAGTTTAGTATTGCTTGGGAGAACCATTTCAAATTAGTAATTTTTCATGCTTTGATGGTATTTATATTTTTCTAAAGAATGGATTTAATTGGGTCAGCTTTTTGCCGCTAGTTATGAAATAACACTATTGGGTGGATTTCCCACTAGGCCGCATATGACTGGGCCACACGTCTAACTCACTTACTTGTCTTCTAATCCCGTCTGTTGTGATAACATGGAAGCAGTGATGTCACTAATACATTCACAGTGGTCAGAGAAAATGGATGAGGAGTGGGAAGACTGAACTGGAGGCTGCAACTTTTTCTTAAGAAGGTACATGTGTAGGTACAATAAACAGTTACTTCTCCAGTTCCATCCATGCTGTCACAAAGGGTATAAGCTTTTTCTTTCTCTCTGCTCTGTAGAATTCCATTGTGTAAATGTACCATAGTTTCTTGATCTACTCATTAACTGGAGAGCATTATGCTAAGCAAAATAAGCCAGGTGGTGAGGGACAAATACTATATGATCTCACCTTTAACTGGAACATAATCAACAAAAGGAAAACCAAGCAAAATATAACTAAAGACATTGAAATTAAGAACAATCTAACAATAGCCAGAGGGGAGGGAGAAGGGATTGTAGGGAGATGGGTTTTTAGGAACTAGTATAAAGGACACATGGACAAAAGCAAGGGGAAGAGCAGAAGCAAGGGAGAGAGGTGGGTTTGGATGGGGTGGGGGGTAAGGGAGGGGAGAAAATGTAGACAACTCTAATTGAAGAACAATAATGTAATTACAAAAAAATAAAAACAAACAAACAGTTACTTCTTGTTTCATAGATTTCCCCCTCAGCTACAACAGTGTGTGTTGCAAGCACATATGTATGCTAGTTGTAACTGAGGCACTACATCCTGATTTCAATTATTTGAAAGACCTTTATACAAGCATTAAACATACCCAAATGCTTCATTAGGTGGCCTAGGGGAGTGACAGATTAATTCATGGAGGTCTTGAAAGATAATTGGCTCTTTAAGAACAGGTTTAAATGGGGAGCACAGATGCTTTGGTAGAGAAGATATTTCAGGCAATATTTCCTGAACTGAAAAACTTTGATTTTGATAAGACTTCCTCACCTGCCATTGGTGTATTAGCTACACTAAAGAAAAATGTATTGCTTGATGTAAACTGAAAAATCCATGGTTAGTTCTTCTCTAAGTACAGCTTGATTCAAAGTTCAAATAATGTTCCCTGGCCCCATCTCCTAACTCTGCTTTTTTGGAGTTGGTTTGGTTCTTGGTTCTACACAGACACACCAAAGAAGCTTCACGTTCACATCATCTCATCCTTAGCCAACAGTTCGGAGAGTTGCTTTTTGGAGAGCTCACTTAGAAGTCTTCAGTTTGTGATTTCTTGGCTCTGGGGGCCCTGCCTTGAGACATTTGCCATTTAAATATGATACTGTGACAAGCAGGATGGAATGGGGTGACTAGGCTATGGGGTGCACTGCATGGTCCACTCTTGTGTCCTCTGCGTGAAATCAGCTTTACCTGCAAAGTGAAATGGAAGAAGGAGAGCCATGGCTCTCCCACAGGGAAACGAAGGTACCAGTACCTTGGAAAGGAGGAATGGCTGCGGGGCAACAACAACAAATACTACTGTATTTTATTTATATTCCAAAGTCATGCTGAAGCGGCTCTACCTGGGCACTAATTACTGTTACATCTCTGCTTCTGCTTCTCTGTTTTCGAAATGCCCAACAATTGTATGGCTAATCTGAATCTTGAGTCAGCTTCCTCCTTGTTGTAGTCAGGGGGATTCATCTTTGTTTTGACATGAACCTCCGTCCTCCACGTGTGATATTTTGAGTGGCACATAGCAGGCTGTGCTGTTCCCTTTTTAAGGGCCTTGATGAGGCACTTGGGGGAATGTAATTTAGCAGACTGTCGAGTCTGTGTTCTCATATTTGCAACCAACATGCATTGCCTCTAAGCTAAGAAAACAAAAAATGCAATAAGATGACCCGTCCCCAGCTTCTGTTGCTGCTGCATCCAGAATTAGGAGTGTCCAATTTAAAAGATCTCAGCAACCAGTACAGTTTGAAGGCTGAGGTTCAACTGTCCTAAAGGTGCAGCTAGATGAGTCAGGCAGTTTTTGCCTACATACTGGTTAGCTCTGTTTATGCAGAAGGAAGGGAAGAGGAGGATGCCTGAGGATGTGATCTAAATGCTTACCTAATACCTGGAACACAGGCTGCATTTGTTGGAGTTTTCACAGTGGGCTCATGATACCAGAATCCAAGTGAGATGGATCTTATTATTCTGGGTCAAAGCCCATTGGAGGAACTAAGTGAAGCCCAGGGGAGGTTTGTGAGATGGCAGGAGGGGCCTGTGGAGGTAGCTTGGCCACTCTGGCAGAGCAGCTCAGCAGACCAGGCCACCCTACCCGGACAGGAGATAAAGTCCCTGCACAAACCTCTCTCCGAGATGCCTTTCTGCCTCATTATACGTTTGTTCCTTTCTTCTGATGGCATCAAACCATGTCCCCAAGAGACTTCAGTTATCACCACCCAGCCTGGATCTCTCTCTTAACAAATTTTCTCTGTTTAGGGCCATACCTGATAGGCCAACAGTGGGCATTAGATGTGAACTCAGGAACCTGGAATTGGGACATGGAGAGAGAGGACAATTTAGGCTGGAGGAGCAGACCTGAAGGGTTATGTAGACACAGGGCTTCTCGTTCATATTTTCTCGATGGTTTAGTTATGTACTAAGGCATCAGGCTGACTTTCTCCCTCACCAATCCTCCTCCCACCACTTTTGTACATTGTCCAAATGCCCCTTCTTAATTTCCCTGCCCCTTTTACTTACAGAAAATGGGGATCTTCAATCAGAGAACACACATACACTTCATTTTTATTCTCACTCAAGAGTTAAAAAAACACAGCAAGAATTATAGAGGTGTTTTGTCTGCTAGCCAAAGAAAAGGTTATGGACATCAAAAGTTCTTAATATATTTGTTAATTTAACACATGCCTTCCCTCTGAATCACCAAAACTAACAGAAGGGACTGATACCATGGCTAATCCAAATATAATTTCTGTTTGACTTTGAAAGTTTTTCTGTTCTGACATTTGAATATGTACTGGTTTGCCTGGAGTTCACAACAGGGAAGCAGCCACATTGTACCTGCTGGCCAGCAGCTTCTGGAAGGACAGATCATTTCTTGATCCCACCTCCTGCTAAATGTGTCCCTGCTCTGGATCCCCTCCTGGGGATGAGCAGACACCCTCCTCCCCAGCACACAGCACCAGGCTGCAGGAAGCTGCCTGTACCCTCTCCTCTTACGTGGTGCTCTTTCTCTTCACACAAGAAAAATGGCAGACATACTGAGAAGGCCTCAAATCAAAAGAGAAAACCAAAACCATATGATGCTTTCCCTTAAATTCTTTCCATTACATTCTCCTTGGGGGCACGTGGTTCAAGGAGGCTTAGAATCTGATCCTTGTCTTCAAAGATTTGGTGGGTTTATTATCCATTTGATGTTTTAAAAAGGAAAATCAACTAAAATTATACCTAGAATAATTTTCCAAAGGATTATTTGAAATGATAACTTGAATGACTATTTGAAAAAGTTAAGTAACTTGTCCAAGGCCGCACAGCACAGCATCAGGGTCAAGGCCTGATGAGATCACCTCAAATTCAACTTCCATTCATACTAGCTTAAGCCATTGTGCCAGACCCACACCCGGGAAAAGCGTGGGGCGTTTAATAAAGATGACAGGTACCTATGTATATGGGAATATGCCCATGCCTGTATACCGTTAAAAGAGCAGGCTACAATATAGTGCTACGGCATTATGTCTCAAACTACCCCACTACCTAACTAAAGATAAATAGATACCAGTGTAGAAAAATAGTCTGGAATGAAGCCTTCCACACTGTTAACAGTGGTTATCTCTGTAGGAGGAATTGGACAGGTAGAGATGGGAGTTTTTAATTTTTATGTTTACAGAAATCAAAAATGATAGAGAAATGAGTGATTTTTGATACTCTTATTTTTATATTAAGAAATAGAGTGTCTTTGCAACTTTGTGGACTTATTCTTTACAAATTTTAGATTAAAAAAAAACAAATATTAAAAACCTCCTCCCCATTGCTAAGCTTTTAATTAGCATCACATTGATTGCATTTTGATGAATGAAGGGAATTATTTTGTATCCATATGTTTTCCTTCTTTGATCTATTTCTGCTCTCTTAAAACTTTTTAGGCAATTTTTCTTGACATTTATTTTACATCTTTATTTTAATTTTTTTAATTTAAATTTGATTTAATTACATTTAAATACATGTTAAGAGATCTTTAATAGCTACAAAAGTCATGCACCATAAGGCTCAACTAATTTCATCAGGTTATAGAAACTGTGTATGCCTGGGGAGACTGGATTCAGAAAAACATTATAATTTGTACTTTATTTTAAGAACAAATTATCAGATAAAGTGACCCTCCACAATGGTTTTTAGTTTTTATAAACTAGTCTTCAGAGGGATTGATTTTAAAAGTTTTTAAAAATTAAGACAATTTTTTACAACAGTTTTAGGTTCACCAAAAAACTGAGGAGAAGATACAGAGATTTTTCATATACCCCTTGAATGATTAACTTTTTAAATAAGCTGCTTTTCAGGACTACCCCGGTGAAATCAGGAAGGCTTCTCAGATTGGATGCTGTGTTGCACCATGCATGCTATATGGTTAAGACGTGAGCAAATGCATTAGCTATTTAGGCAAAGGAGGAGAATCCATTTAGAGAACTCAGGTGTGACACTTCAGGTACCCCAATCCTAGATAAAAACCAAAAGACAATAATATGGGTACTTTTGAAGAGAGAGAATACTCTTTATGATCCAATAGCCTTAAAGAAAAATGATTCTCAGCTTTTCATTTGTTCCTCTGGACTCTGTTGAAGACCAGCGCCATAGTACTGTCTTGCGGGTGCTGAGAGACAGTCGTATGTTCCACATTATCCCCACCTGCAAGTAGCTCACAGTCCAGGGATGGCCAGTTATGGGTAGCGCATCAATATATATCATCATAAGTACATTACATATTCATATTGAAGTTGTATTTTTCATGGGAAGCCTCTTTCTGAGCAATAACATTGTTCTTTATAAGCCTCCTGGGGCAGGTAGGAAACATGCAGAATAACAGCTGAGAGTATAGTCCAAATCTGTTTGTGCTTGGTCATTCAGATGCAAGTGCACATGTCATCGTGTGACTTATCTCCTTTCTTCTGAGCAGATCCTCTGCACATCCACTGCTGCTATTACCGCTCGTGGCTGCTGTTCCAGAATGGGTCAAACTAGGCCAGACAGGGCTCCCCAGGGAAATGGATGAGGCGTGTAAAGGAAGACTGAGTGTTAGACGGAGCTGTGTAGCTCAGCGCTGTAAGCAGCCCGGCATGGATGCACGCGTCCTCCTTTATGGGTTGGCTGGAGGGTCCCTATGAGGATGCCCACCTTTTGCTCATCCCGTGTAGTAAAGGCCAACTCCTCAGGATTGCCAGACACAGGCCGCCATGTCCTACCCCATTTTGCCCCTTGTAATCCTTATTTAGACCCATCTACAATGACTTAACGACTCTCT
>PVJI01012357.1:0-51953 GCA_004026765.1 Micronycteris hirsuta | reverse complement strand
CCTCCCCCCTGGCTATTGTTAGATTGTTCTTAATTTCAATGTCTCTGGTTAAGCTTTGCTTGCTTTTTGCTTTTGTTGATTATGTTCCAGTTAAAGGTGAGATCATATGGTATTTGTCCCTCACTGCCTGGCTTACTTCACTTAGCATAATGCTCTCCAGTTCCATCCATGCTGTCGCAAAGGGTAGGAGCTCCTTCTTCCTCTCTGCTGCGTAGAATTCCATGGTGTAAATGTACCATAGTTTCTTGATCCACTCATTTGTAGATGGGCACTTAGGTTGTTTCCAGCACTTGGCTATTGTGAATTGTGCTGCTATGAACATTGGAGTGCATAGGTTCTTTTGAATTATACGAAACCATAAACGACGCAGAATATCAGCTGCAATTTTGAGAAAGAAGAGCAAAGCAGGTGGGATCACAATTCCTGATATCAAACTATATTACAAGGCCACTGTAATCAAAACATCTTGGTACTGGCATAAAAACAGACAGATAGACCAATGGAACAGAATAGAGAGCCCAGAAAGAAATCCAAGTCTCTATGGGCAATTAATCTTCGACAAAGGGGGGAGAAGCATAAAATGGAATAAAAATAGCCTCTTCAACAAATGATGTTGGGAAAGCTGGATGGCTACCTGCAAAAAAATGAAACTTGAGCACCAACTTACACCATGCACAAAAATAAATTCAAGGTGAATAAAAGACTTAAATGTAACTCGTGACACCATAAAAGTTCTAGAGGAAAACATCGGTAGGAAAATCTCAGACATTCCACGCAGCAACATCTTCAATGATATGTCCCCTAGAGCAAGGGACATAATGGAAAGAATAAACAAATGGGGCCTTATCAAAATAAAGAGCTTCTGTGGGGCTAAAGAAAACAGTATTAAAATAAAAAGAGAACCAACAGTATGGGAAAACATATTTGCCAATGATACCTCAGACAAGGGTTTGATCTCCAAATATATAAAGAACTCATACGACTCCACTCCAGGAAGACAAAAAACCCAATTAAAAAATAGGCAAAAGACATGAACAGATGCTTCTCAAAAGATGACATACAGAGGGCCCAAAGACATATGAAAAGATGCTCAACATCACTAGCCATCAGAGAGATGCAAATTAAAACCACAATGAGATACCACCTCACACCAGTCAGAATGGCCATCATCAACAAAGCAACAGATAACTGTTGGAGGGGATGTGGAGAGAAGGGAACCCTACTGCACTGTTGGTGGGAATGCAGACTGGTGCAGCCACTGTGGAAAACAGTATGGAACTACCCCAGAAAACTAAAAATGGAACTGCCTTTTGACCCAGCAATTCCACTGCTGGGATTATACCCTAAGAACCCTGTTCGGTTCTTTTAGAGGACATGAATGAAGCACGACAGTCTCAGTTCTGAGGGCCAGCAATTAACATCATTATGTCAGGTTGGTCTTCCCTTGAGCTTCCTTGGGTTCTCATAAAAATGACCCTGCTAAACAATCTTCTCTACCTCCACATCCAAATAATAACAATGGATGCCATTTATTGGGTGAGACGTTGTTTTTAACATCCATCACCCCCAATCCTTATAGTGGCCTGAGAGTTTCATTCCCTGGGTCGACAAGTATTTGTTTTAGGATTTATGATCAGCATTTTAAAAATGAAGAAGTTGAAGCTCAAAAAGATTAAGGACTGGCGCAAGGTTACACGGGTACTAACAATCAGAGCTGAGATTCAAACCAATTATTTTCTGGCTCTAAGTTTCTCCTACTAATCCAATGGTTTCCAATCCTGGCTCTGAATGAGAGTTTATTCATTCAACTAGTAAATATTGAGCAACTGATATGTGCCAGTTACTTGTCCAGGCATGAAAATATAACAGTGAACAAAACAATCAAAAAGAGCGTATTTCCTAAACATTGGAGACAGAACAATTACAATGGTTAAGTGAGGGGCTTAAGAACAAAGATTCTCAGGAGTTAGCCCCAACAACCATGCTTTGGTTGGTCAGGGGGTTGGGCTGTGGAATCTGTATTTTAACAAGGACCCCAGTTAGTGTTTTGACGCTAGTCTTTTATTTATTTATTTATTTATTTATTTATTTATAGATAGAGGAGAAGGGAGGGAGAAAGAGAGGAGAAAAACATCAATGTGTGTGGTTGCCTCTCAAACGTCCCCAAATAAGGGCCTGGCCTGCAACCCAGGCATGTGCCCTGACTGGGAATCGAATCATTGACCTTTTGGTTCCCAGGCCCATGCTCAATCCACTAAGCCACGCCAGCCAGGGCTGACATTAGTCTTGACTTGAGTCCACTGTACTAGAAAATGCTGACTCCTTCTAAACATATTTCAATTTATTATGCTTGAGCTCCTTAAGTCCTCATTCTTAAATATGTCTCACACAGTGTTTTCTTATTTTTTAGGAGAAACAGTAAGATTCTCTTAAAATTAGAGATTAATCCTTGGTAGTGCAAGGTATGCTGGTTAATAATAGGAGTCCTGCAATGCACCCATTTCTAAACATCTGATTAGGATTAGAGAGAGACTTAGGGAGCTTTATACACCCACTAGCAGGAAAGTACTGATTTCAAAAGTGCAGTCATGGGGTTTTTATTAAAGACCCTCTATTCTGGTTATTGATTATTACTTTATAAGTTTGAGTTTTACAGGTACAATACCTGAAGAAGAAATCATACCGTTCAGAGGCCTTGGAGACTCTAAATCTTGAGAACGGGCATGAAATAAGGGAAGAGAGGGGTTTGAATACACTGGCTTGGATGGAAGGCACACTGGGGGATGGGGGGGAAGCAAGGGGAGCAGGGCAAATGGGAATGCTTGTCACAGGCCAGCAGATGCTGACGCGTGCTGCTTTGTTTAACACAGGAAGTGATAGGAAGGTATTTTATTCCAAACTAGGAAAGAGGAAATAAGCAATTAGAGCACATGGCTGGTCTGCAGAGAGGAAGAGCAACTGCGAAATTAATTTATTTTCTCAGGGAGTAAGGGACTGCTGGTGAGTCACTGGCTCTAAGAAGGGTTTGCTTTGTTTTAAAGAGATAATTTTGAGGCCCAGAGTGGAAGACAGGAGCCTTTCAGAACAACCTCACCCATCCTCTAACACTGTTCCCTAAATTTCATGGGTCTCTGGGCTTCCCTGAATCATCTGGTATTACAGAAATGTGCTTAGTCTGTTTTAACTGCAACCTGTCTGTGAAGTGTAACTCTGAGATGCTCAAATTATGCCAGCGCCGCGGAGAGAGTATTCTTAAACTCCGATATGGAAAGAGAAGCTGCATTTCTCAGAGTTTTCCTAGCCTTCAGCCAGGACTTGAGAGTACATGTCGAGTAATAACTATGCAAGAAATTATCAGCAAGAGTCAGCCTTATTACAGATGAATAGTTCTTCACTGATGTATTTAACTCAAGTTCTTCATGTTCTAATGAATTAACTGTACTAAAGTGGCCTGCAGCTGAGAAGTTGCTTGGGGAAAATGGCTTGTATACAAATCTAATCTGTAATCACTCCTTTAAAACACTGGGTTCTTGTGCAATATTTAAGTCAAGGATTCTTTCCAATTCCATTGCAGAACATCTTAAAGGAATGTAAATACTTTGTGATGAAAAGAAAAACCACCCAGCAATATGCAAGGCATGCAGATGACCATTAGGGATAAGCCAAAACAAACACAAAGGTCTTTACAATTGGGATCTTTCCCCTCTTCAAGCTGTGGATGCTGAATGACGGTGCAACTTAATGACTTTACCACAGAAAACTGCAGCTGATGACTATCTCCACAAGGCAGAAAATCATATTGTAGATCAGCTCTAAATCCTGTGGAGTCAAACAACTATTTTTGATTTATCCACAGTTTGTAGAAAGGAGATACACATGTCTAAACTGATCCTTGAGGTCAATGATGAGAATTCATACAGTCCTGAAGGAGAGGATGACTTAAACTGATCCTTGGGAGCTAATATCAGAAGCGCCATAAGATCATCTCCTGTGCCGTTCATCATGGAGTGATTTGAACAGCATTTGGGAGCCTCGCGTCACTTTGCTGAAGGAGAGCCTATAAATAAACACTGCTTAAAGTGCTTTGCCTATGAGCTAGCAATGTTAATAACGTCTAGAGAGAGCCAAGAACCCACAACTTCCGTTGCTCAGTGTGCAGATACAGTCCTCACTTGTACCGTTCTGGTTCTAAGTGGGCTCACACAAGCTCTGCCGACCTTTATCGTGAGAAGGACCGCACTGTCAATGACTCCAAAGTTAAAACATAGATTCTGTCCAAAAGTGTCCAAAACCTTAACAGAAATTGTATCCACTTCAATTTCAGTATGTTAAGAGAGATGCCTGAAAACTGAACAGAGTCCAGTAACAAAAGTAAGAGAGACAGTTGAATGGCACAGAAAAATAATAGTTCCTAAAACGTCTGAAGGAATTGGGATTTTTTATTCTGAAGGAGTTGGGAGCTGAAAAGTCCTTTAAAAATCGTCCTCCTTTTCGTGACAAATATTATAAAGGTAGATAGAGAGAGAAGCTGTTCGTGGAGATAGTCCAGAATACATATGAGTTTAGACAGAGCATGAAGAAAATGTGCTGCCTGCTTTGGAAGGCTTTCACCTGCAGGAGTAGGCCACTGAGGGTGGTAAGAATGCCTTTTCTCACGAGCCATTGCTTGAAAAATCAGAGGCACGACTGGAACTCACTGGGCCGTCTCCATATTTCAGTCTTGGTACGATTTCCCTCAGACACTTATTCATGGCCCTTACCAGAGACTTATTGGTTGTGATCTTTTTTTTTCTAATCTTGCCCAGGGGGCACTTTTTCTACTAATTTTTCATCTGATTAACATAGGCTCAAAACATCTGATGTAGCTTTATTAAAGTATGGGACTCTGAAATTCTGCATATCTACCCTAGCTCAGTCCAAATTATACATTTCCGAACACAAAAACATTTCATTCACTTCATACATTTCATTCATTTTATGTACTGTGGGCTAGCAACAGACGTATCTTTAACTTACTGGCCAACTAAATTTCCTTTGTGACTACTTTTGCCACAGAGTTAGATATACAGATTGTAAACATATTAGCGATTAAGTCTGCCTGCCCTCCGTGACTCAATTCTCACCAGATAAAGACTTTTGACAAGACCATCATATGTAATAAGTCACATAGCTTTTATAAATGGGGAAGAAAAGGTATTAATATATCTCTTTGAGTGAAAGGTATGTCAAGATCACTCTGAATAAAGAATATATATGTGTTTATAAAACAGTTCTTGAATGAAGGAATGCACTGTGCTTTAAAGTAGTGTTGTAAACATACAAATTACTCTCAAATCACACACATGGTGAGTTTATATTGGCTATTGCCATGATTTCTGCCTTTTCTCAGTGGGTCAGCAGAGCATTTTGAGTCAACAAAGACATTTTTTTCATCTTGAATTGGTCATTGACTCCACCTTTTCTTTATCCATAACCACAAGCGACAGCAGTCAAGAATGCATACCTACTATTAAAAAATTGCTCTGTAGGGATAGCTCGAGTGTAATTCCATAAATGATGAATCCAACACTCCCATTGTATCTTCTGCACCTTACTGAATCATTGCACACTTTCAACTGCTCTGTGGTGTGGTTAACAAATCTTTAACCATGTCCCAAAGTATTACTCATAATGTAGTCTGAAACACTTAGCAATTTCATAAAGTTTTGCATTCTGGCTCCAAAGTGAACCTTTAGAACAGAACTGAAATGTTAAATGTGTTTTATGGAAGTAGAAGTGATGTGAATTCATACATTACTAAACGTTTTCATACTTTTTTCCATTTAACCATTAATGCTTTCTTCCTGCATGGCCATTAATTTTTGTTGTAGCCAACAGATATTAAGCCCCTTCCTGCTCACTTACAATGAAGCTGACAGATATGATGGAATAAAAAAATAGAAGCTTTTATACAGATCTATTTGGTGCACTGGAATAGTTAAGTGTTACTGTTAAAATCTTGCAGGGCAGAACTCAGAATGCAGAGGAAATTGGCACTGACACTACTCGCTAGGTAGGCAAGCTCCCCCTACTGGTTGAAAGGACACATTATTTTTTAGGGGAGAGGGTTAACGCCAGAAAGCCATCGTGAAATCCTATGTCTATCAAGCAGCCACTGAGCTGATTCTCTCCTCTCCTTCCCTTGACCCTGTTTCCCTTTCTACCACTTTCTCTTCATTCTCAGTCTCAGAATGTTCAATCAGTTTCACATCCTTTACTCCCCTCCTGGCCCCGCTTCCTTTCCTGGGGTGCTGACTGTCAGCAGACCCGCCCCTCTGAGTGGACAGACACACCTGTTCCTTTTGTTTCTGCTCCGGGCAGACAAGTTGACTAAAGAGGAGTAGGAGTAATGAGACGCATGACTGAGATCCATATCCCATTGTTCTGTATCCATCTACTGCACAGCTTGCTTCTTGTGCTATAATTTACAATCTTAAATTAGAAACTGTCTCATGTTTGTCTCTGTGAATTAAAGTTTAAGGAAAAAACATTTGAAAACTTTTTAAAAATAGAATTATGTACAAAGTTTATGAAAACACTTTAGTCTCTTAACAGGTGATATAGTTCACTTAGTATCCTAGCCTTCTACTGCTGCATAACTTACATTTATTATTTCACAGTTTCCATGGATAAGGAGGATGGGCCTGGCTTAGCTGGGTCTTCTATTCAAGATCTCCCAAGGCTACAATCAAGGTGTCAGCCAGGCTTCTCTGTGGCTTGGGTCCTCTTCCAAGCTTGTGCAGTGGTTGGCAGAATTAATTTGTGCTTGTGCTTGTAGGAAAGAGCCTTTTAGCTCCTAAAGGCTATCTCCCCTGACCCCTGATGGAAATTAACCACATCATCTTGGCTTCTTAATGGACAGAAGGAGAGTATTTCTCTGACACTTTCCATCTCCGACCTCTGGGCCCTCCTTTAACGGTTCATCTGAAAAGGCCGAGCTTACTCAAAACAATCGTCTTTTTGATAAACTCAGAAGTCAATCAACTAAGGATTTTAATTACATCTGCAAAAATCCCTCAGCTATGTCATGTGACACAACGGAGTCACAGGGATGATATCCCGTCACCTTTGCATGTTCTATTCATCAGAAGCAAGTTATAGGTCCCGTCCACATGCAAGCCCACATCATTCTAATAACGGTCTGAATCATGAGAATAATTTTAGATTTCTTCCAACCATAAGTAGGAATCAAGAAGTTCAATAATTTCTTACTTCTCCCTAGTCATCCTTGCAGTAACTGCACCTTTCCAAAAAAGTCATGTCAATTATTTCAACCTTTCGCATCATCAAGAATGACTTAAATATCAATTTTCATAATTACTCCCACTATGCTCACACTTATTTTATTTATTAAATTCTAAATATTTCTTTTTCCTGAGCATCCTTCAAGCTGTGCACTTTTCCTGTCCTAATCCTCATCACCAAGCAGGAATGAGAACTGAATCAAACACTTTGAATGCAACTCTTCCCGTCTTACCTCAGACTCTGTCAGTCATTCTCACGCCCTTGCTCCGACTTCTGCTCTTTGACTGCAGATGGAGAAAGGCCCTATGACTGTTCACTCTTTTTCAGACTATTGGCTGCCTCTGACTCTCCCCTCTCTCATTTCCCTAACTTGTCTAAACGACTTCGTTTATTACCTCAATCACTTTCTCACTAACATTCTCAATTACCTTGAAACCCAGTATTTCCACCATACCTGCCCTTCATAATCCCAGCTTTATATTCCCTTCAAACCCCTAGGCTGTTTAATGCTGGTGAAGAAAATCAACCAAATGTGCCTTTTAAAGTCATTACAAACTCAGTAGGCAAGGCTCTTAATTACCTCACTGATTTAACTTTTATTTGTTCTCTCTCCCATTCCTCTCAGAGACTTTGTCTTTGGCGTTATATTCAAACCTCCTACCTAAGTTCTATATTCTTTAATCTAAAAGAACATCCTTTATTTTACACAGAAAGTTGAAGTCTTCAGGCACAAGGAGCCTGACCCTTTGACTGCATACAAAATGTATCCTTAACTTCACTTATTGTCTGCCATGTTCACTAAGATAATCATTATTGTCTCTCTTTTCAATGCAGTCAACTTCCCTTCTTAGTGCTTACTTTTTAATGTATGACTATGTTATCTACCAAATGAGAATACAACATGCCCCCATTTTTTCCTATCGCCATAGCTCTAGTTCATGCCCTATCATCATTCACTGAATCTGTAGAAATAACATCCTGGTCTCCCCGTATCCACCACTGTTAGAATAAACTAAAAATATCATTATGCCATTTCTTAGAGACCTTCAAGAATTCCCCTTTGCTTCTAAAACAAAAGTGCACTTTTAGCATGTATACAGCTTCTTCCAAATGTGTGTCTGTGTTTAATGCTCTAGTATTAGCTAGCATTAGCTTTATATTCTACTACTACTGAACGACACCCTTCACCTTAAATTTTATGGGGGATGGCACTATTTGTTCAAAAGATGTGTTGCTCTTCCTTTTGATCTGATAACAATTCCCTACACCATTATGCTGTTTGCTCATGTGACTTTCTTTAGCCAACAGAATGTGGAGAAAGTAACAATGTCCACTTCAGACCACAATCTGTCAGAGCCACTGGCCCATTTAGCCATCCACTCTTTTCCCCTCTGCCGCTAGGCTGGCCTGCTCCGGCCGGGCTGCTCCTTCGGCTTGGGCACCAAAGTGAAGAGTATGTGGGGCAGAGCCACACCCCATTAACAGTGGTCATTAATGTAAGTGAGACATAAATCTTGATTATTATCAGCCACTGAAGTGCAGGGTCGTTTGTTACTGTCGCATAGTGTGAGGAACTCTAACATAAAAATCGATGCCTCCGTAAAAGCAACAGGACTTAAATATGCAGCTCTGACTTCTCAGACAAATAAATTGAGGGGTCACGTTTTGTCACTATTCTTCCTTCCTCCGTTTTGTAAAAGCTCAGAAGTCAAATAATATGCCTAGTAAACTTGCGAGTTTTGGGGAAATAAAGAGGAAAAAAAGAATATTGGGGGCATGATTGCTATTGGGTCTATTTGACAAGTACTGTATGTAGGACAAAAGATGAGCTCAGAAAGGAACCAATCCATTTGCACAGAACTGAAAGGAATATAGAAAACCCCAAATTACAAGACTTACAGAGTTTGAAGATGCAATTGACTGCCATTTCTAACGGTAAGATATAGAATTTAGAAGGTCCGTGGACCCCAAAGCCAGTTAAAACAGCCTAATGGCACAGTCCAAATTTAGGGTGCTGCCAACGAACTTTCTGATAAAAATTCTGAATCGATGCAGAGAACATAGTTAATCTGGGGCCCCAAATATTTTACAGATAGGAAGCAGGCCTAGGATGCTCTTGATTCTCTAAGGGAGAACCAAGAACTCTAAAAGGAAGATAAGGGATCCACGAAGAGTGGAGCCAAAGGCTACAGAGGATGACGAAGAGAAGAGCTATTCCTACACGGTGGAACTTTGGGGGAAAATTCAGAAACACTTCAGATTTCCAGGTTGGGAACCCTTTACAACTTTTTTTTAACAATTTAAAATTATTTTATTTAAACTTTATTTATTATTTTAAAATTTTAATATTTTATCATTTATACTATTACGGTTGTCCCATTCCCCCCTTTGTCCCCCTCCACCCAGCCCTCTCCTCACTTCCATAGTCAGTCCCCACACCTTTGTCCACGTCCATGGGTACTTCAGAGGTGTTCTTTGACTAGTCCCTTCACCCTTTCAATCAGTCCCTCTTATAGCTGCCAGTCTGTTCCATGATCTATGCCTCTGGTTCTAGTTTGCTCATTACATTACTTCATTTATTAGATTCCTCTTATAAGAGAGATCATACTGTATTTGTCTTTCACCGACTGACTTATTTCACCTAGCATAATAGTCTTCAGTTCTATCCACCCTGTTGCAAAACGTGGGAAGTCTTTCTTTTTTATTTTTATTTTTGCTGCATATATTCCATTGTGTAAATGTACCAGAGTTTCTTTTATGTACTCATCTACTAATGGGCCCTTAGGCTGTTTCCCAATCTTGGCTATTGTAAATAGTGCTGCTATGAACATTGGGGTGCATATGTTCTTTTGGATTGGTGTTTCAGGATTTTTAGGGTATAATCCCAGCAGTGGAATCACAGAGTCAAAAGGAAGTTCTATTTTTAATTTTTTCAGGAAATTCCATACTGTTTTCCACAGTGGCTGCCCCAGTCTGCATTCCCACCAACAGTGCACCAGGGTTCCCTTTTCTCCCCAACCTTGCTAGCACTTGTTGTTTGTGAATTTATTAATGATAGCCATTTTGGCAGGTGTGAGGTGATATCTCATTGTGGTTTTAATTTGCATCTCTCTGATGGCTAGCGATGTTGAACATTTTTTTTCATATGTCTATGGGCTTTACAACTTCTAACCCATGAAATTTTTGGATGTCTATTGACCAGCAACTAATGAGTGTCTCCTTTCCAAGTGGGAGGGTTTATTTTAGTTACAATCTCCCTGGTCCACTATTACATATTAGATATAAGGAAATGTAATTTATTTTTTTAGTTTACACGTCACTGAATCAGGAAGAGCTATCTCCAGATTTGATACAGACATCACCAAAAGATCCTAGATTTTAAGCCTGAATGAGACTGTTGGGTTGTCTCCCTTGAAAAGAGAAAAGGTGAACTTAGTGTACAGAGAGAGGAAAGTGAATATTTGTGATCAAGACACTGATATATTATTTGTTTGAAATATTTGCTACTGCTCTATGTAGATGATTATAGATACATGTCTCTACTTCATTGACTCTCCTTGGCCAATGAAATATGAGAGAAAATATGCTCTATAATTTTCCCAAGTAACTTTAAGAGCCATTGTGTCATTTGGTTATTTGTTTCTTTCCCTTTTCTTTGAGGCAGGTATTTCTTAGGTGAGGTTTGCTTTTTCAGCCTGGGGCTTGAGTGAAGAAGATCAGAAGGAAAGATGCAGCAAATGCAATGGACATTAGTGTGAGCAAAACGAACAAAACCTATGTTGAAACTTTGAAATTTTCCATAGTACAATCTAATGAAAGCTGACTTATATATCTTTTCTTTGTCTTCACATTGATGCTTTCTTTGCCTGCAATTCCATTTCTGGCATTCTTTGTCTCCCTATTTCACACATATTTAAAACTTAACTCAATCTAGAAAGTTTTCTTTGAACTCCCATGCATGGAAAAAAGCCCCTATAGGCTCCCATAGCACCTGTGTATATATATCTTTACTTTTAGGCCCATCAAATAATATGAAAATTGTCAGTTATGCAAAGACAGAAAAAATGGCCTTAATCATCATAGTACTCGTCCAAAACAGCACTGTGCCTGTGATGGCTTTGTGATATGTCAACTTGGTTAGGCTGAACTAGATTCTTCAGAATTTGCTTTCTGTATATTTCCTGGTAGGGCGGGCCATCTGAGTCTTGGGGAATTCAGAAGGCAGAAGAGAAGTAGCATCCATTTTGTAGGTTACATATGATGAGGTCTGCCTGGAAAAGTCCAGCCATTGTTAATATAAAGAGAATGATTTGAGCGACAGTGATATGTAACCTGGCAGCCAAGGCGAATGGACTGAAATGTGCATGTGTGAACAATGATGACTTCACTGTACTAGTCAGTGGGGGTGGTAGATGCCATTGAGTGAGCATGTGTACTGTGTGGCTGTCATATTCAAAATGACTGAGTGCGCAGAGCAACAAATCTGCATCAAATTTCGCGTTAAGCTTGAACATTCCTCTGTGGAAATGATTCAGATGATTCAGAAGGCTTTTGGGGATGATGCAATGAGTACAGAGCAAATAAAAGTGTGGCACAAATGCTTTAAAAATGGTCAAGAATCTGTTGAAAGTGACCCATGTTCTGAAAGGCCTGCAACAAGCAGAGCACCTGAGAATGTTGAACACGTACGGGCTGCAATCAACAAAGATCGGTGACTGACAGTGTGAAAACTAAAAGCTGATCTGGGGATTCCAAAATCTACTGTGTGAAGACTTTGATGCAGGATCTTGGCATGAAATATGTCATGGCAAAATTCATTCTGCAGCTTCTGTTACCAGAGCAGAAGGAACATTGTGCTGCAGTTGCTAATGACTTGATTTAAACTGTTATCAATGAACCAGACTTCCTCAAGAATATCATAACAAGAGATGAATTATTGGTCTATAGCTACACATATGATCCAGAAACAAAGGCCCAGTCATCCGAAAGGATGTTACCTGGTTCTCCATGTCTGAAGAAGGCATAGCAAAGTCAAAGCAAGATCAAGACCATGTTAACTCTGTTTTTTGATTGGGAAGGTGTTGTCAATCATGAGTATGCCCCTCCAGTTCAAACAATTAATAAGAAGTACTACCTCAATATTCTTCATTGGTTGAGAGATGCAATATGATGAAAACAGGCACAGCTATGGGCAACTGGTGATTGGCAGCTTCGTCACGACAGTGCATCTGCTCATGCATCACGTCTCATGAAGATTTTTGATGAAATGTCAAATCACTCAGATGACTCAGCCCAGATTTGATGCCCTGCAACTTCTGGCTTTTCCCAAAACTAAAGTCACCTTTGAAATGGAAGAGATTTCAGACCATCGATAAGATACAGGAAAATAGAATGGGGCAGCCGATGGCAATTCCAACAAAGGATTTTGCAGAGTGTTTTGAACAGTGCAAGAGATGCGGGGAGAACTCTATAAGGTCCCTAGGTCCCTACTTTGAAGGGGACTGAGGTGTCGTTGTCCTATGTACAATGTTTCTTGTATCTTGTGTCTTCTTCAATAAATGTCTCTATTTTTCACAGTACATGGCTGAATACTTTCTGGACATTGCTAATGTGCTGATTTGCTTTCGTTCACATGAAGCGGCAGCTGGGCCTGGAATTGTTCTTCAGCTTCTTTGACTCCTGGGCCAGGTATGAGAGAGGGTGTGAGGGTGTGTGTGTGTGTGTGTGTGTGTGTGTGTGTGTGTACAGCTCTGTGATGAAGGGTGTATGAGATGCCCTCATCACCAAGGTAAGAGAAATAAGAGCAGATATGGGAGTCAGTCCGCTCTCATGGGCGTCCAGCTCTTTATGTCCTGGATTCCAGCCTGCTTGTGACCTTCCCTTCACACTGCCTGTCCTCAGCATCAGATGCAGAGACGACATCCTTAGAGAGACTTGACTGCTTAACCTGCTCCCCAGACTTTGCTCCCCAGTGCTCTAGAACACACACACACATTATGTAGGTATCTAGGCACATCTTCTACTGGTTCTGCTTCTCTGTTGAACCCCGATGGACATAGTACCTGGAAAACAGCTACTTACTTGTCAATTTGCTTGAATGTTTAAAAGGCGACTCAAAGTCATCACGGCCTATACATTTTTGCTGTTTGCCCAAACTTAGCCATCTCAGTGAATGGCAGGCATGACCGTTTGTCCTAGTCATTCTATTATACAACTTAAAAAAATGGATCTTTTCCTTTAAATCTCCATTCCTTCTAGTCTCCACATGTATTCAATAACTAAATCCTATGACCTATACCTCTTAATTATCTCTCAGGTATCTACCATTCTCCATGTGCTACCAGGAACTTGGCCTAAACTACTATTGCGCCTGGAATGGACCGCCTCAAGAGCCACCCAATTCTTGCAGTGTAGACATTGTGCTAGTCTTCCATTAGCTCTGTTCTGCACCATAGTGATGTTTTCTGAAAACAGTTACGATCACTCACGGACATGGACAATGGTGTGGTGACCGCAGTGGGCAGGGGGATGGCTGGAGGTAGAAGAGGGTATAGGGGAGTAAATAGTAGTGGAAAAAATACAATAAAAATACAATAAAAGCTGGACAGATACATACCAAATGTTAATTGTCATTATCCTAGATCATAGACTTATGGGTAACTTTTTATATGATGTTAAGTTTTCTATACTTTCCAGATTTTATAATAAAATACTGCTTTAAAAAATTTAAAAAAACACTTATGATCATATTGACCTCTGCTTAAATCACTATAATGCCTTTCTATTGATGTTAAAAGGAAAACTAACATTTTTAACCTACTTAACAATGACATTTGTGGGACCCTTCTGATGCATCTTTCCATCTGCAGCTTCATTTTGTTTTACTCAGCCCTCTTTTTCAATTCTTGAGCGTTTCACACTCCAACCAACCAACATAGGCCCAGTATACATGCTATTTTATCTGTCTATAACACACCTCCACTCTCCACAACCTGGTCAACTTCTGTTCTTCCTTCACAAACTGGGCCAATTACCAAACTTTGAAAAAACATGAGAAATGTACACTGCTGTCCCACAATACAGGTTGACATTACAAAGTTATTCATAAAAAATTTTCTATGAAGCACCTCTCTTGGATCTAAATTCAGATAATTCAGTTGGATTCTTGAATATAAAGTCAGTTAACTTTCTCTCTTGGATTTAAATTGAGATTTGTACATAACTCTCCTAAAATTTAGCCTTTGTTTATTATGGCACTCTCAAACACAATTTTTTGATGAATAGATTTTAAGTAATTAAGTTTAGAGGTAAAACCACATAACAAATCACATGCGTAATACTTTAACAAGAACAAAGTGATTAATGACTTGTATTTTTCTGTACTTTGGTAAGCTCCTTGAGGGCAGGAAATTAATTTGGTTATTCATTTCTGCACCTGAAAGCCTCTTGTATATTGTTTTGTACATGATAGATGTTCAATTAATGGTTGGTACACACACTTCATTTTCTAGTCTGTCTCACAGACTGTGTCTTTATTTTCTAGCTTGTTCATTTGTTGCCTACCATAAATAGAACACAAGTTCGTGAAGGAAGAAAGCTTGTCTACTTTGTTTACAGCAATAATTAGTTCTCTGAACAACATTTACTGCTTAACAGATATTTGTTAAATAAATAAATAGCATATGTAAAAATGTATGGCATTTAGTAAGTACTCAATAAATTGAAAAATACATTTTGGGATATGTATAAGTTCAAAGTAAGAAAAAATTTGGTTCATTTCTAGCTTCTCCTCCCATTTATAAAGAAAAAGTTCTATTCAGGAAGAATATATTTTAGGAACCAAGAAACATCCATCAGAAAAGTTTCATAGCCATTGCTATTTCTCTGCAATAGCAATTTTTATTATCCAATGCAGCATAAAAAGATAGAGTATCACTGAATGACAAAAAGCATTATCCAAAGCACAGAAGGTGTCTTAGAAGGTAGGTTTAGACATACTGTAATATGATTACATTGTTTTGAAGTTTCATTACTTTTTCATCAGAATGAATATAAAACCTAGAATATTAATACAATGAAGATTGGCAGTTGATGACCCCACAGAGGCTGCTCCAAGTTGCTGATAAACATGGAGTATGATACCTCCAAATTTCAGTCATTTGTAGGTGTCTTGTCTGTAACCAGGATTTGCAAGTGATGGTGTGCGAGTGAATGGCTCTCCAGTCATTGTTATTCAATGCCATCACCTACCATTGTCTGCCACCTTAAGTGGGCTGTCTCATCTATCACACCTCCCCTTCCTATACTCAGTGTCTGGATGATCCGCAAAGCATGTAAAATCAGCACTTTATTTGGTCCTTGAGAAAGTGCTGCTTTTGACATGATGAGAATTCTTCCTTTCCCCACCACTCCCCATGATAATTTATAGTCCATTCTGCATTTGACTTTTGCAAATACCTTTCCTCGGATATAATGAGCCCCCCTGGGGTTGAAAGGTGAAAGGGATTCAGAGTAATGCCATTTCCTTTTTTGATGCCTTTGCCCGAGTGCCTTGTGGAAGATTTAATACCAACTCTATTCCTCGGATGCATATGACAATATAATGTCTCTGATTGC
Source organism: Micronycteris hirsuta (assembly GCA_004026765.1). Lineage (NCBI taxonomy): Eukaryota > Metazoa > Chordata > Mammalia > Chiroptera > Phyllostomidae > Micronycteris > Micronycteris hirsuta. The sequence goes on along the minus strand of PVJI01012357.1, from coordinate 36,053 downwards.
ATCTGTTACATCTTTGTACAAGGAGGAAAAATATTCTTTACAGCAAGACTACAAAATTATACATATTACAGCTGAATATTCAGGTATTAAAATAGGTTTTCCTGCTTGTTAGGAAAAGAAGAACCTGGAAATTTTTTTTTTCATTTGGTATTTCATCTACCATAGGCCTGAAGGAGTTGGAGTGTGTGGTTTTACAGGCATTTTAATACATGGTGTTTAAAGTACATGTCTAATGGATATTTAAAAGGAATACCTTGAAATAGTGATGCAAAAGTTCCTTCAAGTAAACATGAATAAACCCATGTTATATCACTTTTAGTGCTATTAAGAGGAAAGTTAAAGGGTGACTGAACTGCCTTTTCTTTTAAACCAGCAAGTTTTGCTTTTTATCACTTTTATTCATTCATAGATGAGTCCATGCGGCATTTAGATCAGTGCATTTTGTGGGTACATGAAACTGTGTGACTGCATAACTGTCCGAACGTGACCATCTGCATTAAAGGGTGGTGTTGCTGGAGGAAATGGGGTTCTTCCAACGTTGCGAGAAAAGCATTTCACTGACCACGTATGGGAGGCTGAAGGATGGTGGCAAGACTCCTTGAAGCTGGAGCAAAGACAAAGGACTGTCCCAGGTCCAGCTCCGTCCCAAAGTGGAAGAAGTCCAGTCTTTGTCTTTATCAATCCCAGAAGAAAGGCCAGGGCCCTGAAATTCTGTGCTATTGGTTTAGTCCATGTCAAAGCTTGGTCCAGTTCAGTCTCTGTCCCCATCCAGCTGGCCTGGCCTCTGCTTCCTCTGCACTCTGGCTGGCGCTGCACTGCTGCACTCAGGCCTGTGCTTGGAACCTGAACACAGGGCCTGCGCTTGGGGCCTGTGTGGCTGCTGGGCCCTGCCTGGCTGCTAGGCCAGCAAAGCTAATATGGGGCGGGAACACACAAATAAATGGGCAAACAAATGTGTGTTACTACGAGAGGGAAAGAGGGGGAGAGAGAGAGGAAAGAGGGAGAGACAGGAGCTTTGACTTTGTTAGGCTCTGATTATATTATCTTGGGCTTGGGAAAGACTAGGTGCTCTTTCAAAACAACCAGTTTCCCAGTCCTTCACAGGTTTGTGCCGGGCATTCTCCCTAACCAATCTGTTTCCCTGACCTTCCAGGCTTCTCTGTCCCTTACCCAATCCGATCCTTTTCCCAGCTAGACTTCTCCCGTATGAGCGACACCTTAGCTCTCACTGTGCATGCCTCTAAGTAGAAGCATCGCCATCCCTCCCCCAGCGCCATCTTGGCGTCCCCGGGGCATAGCCCAGCAGAGGAATTTCCTCTTGATTGTTTTGGTAACTCTGGCTAATGACTGGTAATGATCCTTCCCGTCCCAGGTGATTAGGTCCCCAGGGCAAAGGATGAAGCAGTCCTTTGGGGAGTATGGGAAGCCTAGCACAGCAGGCTTATTGTCTGCTTCACCTCCCAAGTCTATTGTACTTAATGTCTGATTTACCCCATTTGCCCCCATCCTCTATTAGTAGTAACTAGCTACCTAGGCTAACAGTAGGAGCTTCTGCAGAAGGTGTCATTTGCAGAATGCCAGGCACCCCATAGCCACTAAGTAAATATAAACTAAATGCAACTGAAAATGGCTCTCAATCATTAAAAAAATAAAACCATTTATTAAACATCCAACTGTCTTTCCAATGTGGTATAACTCATTTCCTTTATTCCTGCTTGTAAAGAATCCATCATTTCCAGTAACCAATAATGGCACAGACCTGCTGATAAATGGCGATGGTCACATAAATAAATATGCAGTTTTTGTTTTATATAAAGATGATGTCATGTTCATGAGATATGTCCTCATAAGAACTCCTTTTCACCTATTTTTCTCATGGAAAGACAGATAGCAGCACTCATTTCTAGATGTTTCAATCAAAGATTTTATTCCTCTAAGGCTGGCTATTCCAGATGGAAGTGAAATATACTATTTTGGTTTCACAACATGTTCATAGTCAACAAGTCCAATTAAGATAGTGCCCTCACATACTTCTTTGCCCACCAGTGTACCTACCATTTGGCATCTAATTATATAAAAATGCCTGCTAATTTGTATCTTTAAATAAATACACATACACATACAATGAAAAGAATAACACCAGTACATGCTTTTGCAACACATATACTGAAGTTGGAATGATACAGAGAAGGTTAGCTTGGCCCCTGCGCAAGGATGACATGCAAATCTGTGAAGCATTCCATATTTAAAAAAATAAAGAAAATAATAACATCAAAAATATCTACTTTCTTACTAACTTTGTTGAGTTCAATCTCAGCTTCAGAACCACACAGAAACAATATCCTCGAGAAAGGAAGAAATATAGTTCTGCTTATTCGTATCCTCTTGGTCCTAGAAGAGCTTATTGATAATAGTATATGCAAAGCCATATACATAGTTCTCTTGAGCTTAAGATGAAGCTTTAGGATAAAACTAAGTGACAAAAAATATAAAATGTAACAGATTTTAAAATCAATAATTAAAATAATTTTTTTGAGTGTGTGATGGGTAGGAACATTAATAGTCTCAAAAAAGTAAGGGATAATCATTTTACCTATCCTTATTCCATTTCCTCATCTCTCTTGGACATAAGCTCAAAAGTTATGAAATAGCCAATTAAGACATGTCACACTCAAAATCAATGAACTCTGTTCTATAGCCCATTTTTCCCATACTCACCACAGCTGGACTGTATCTACAATATCTAAAATGAAGATCTATGTCACTGTGCAAAAGCTCTCAATGTTTAAACTGCAAGATTACTTGCATAGTATGGGACAAACTTTCTCATATACATTGCTACTTGGATCCACTTCTCAACTGCTAACTTTGTTTTATGAAATAAGTACAAAGGCTGAGGTTCAGGCCTCAAGTCTTCCTGTCTTCCATATGAATAGGCCCAAATAAAACAATAAAGTAGACTCAGTATGTCCTCAGTGCTTTTCCTCCTTCCGGAGTCTAGCTCGAGATAGTTAGCCTATCGCCTAGGTTCACCCATTCTATAATGAAGTCATCACTGTTCACTGTCAATATGATACAATGAGAAGAGAATAAAAGAGTCATAGATTCTGAGAGGCAGAAGAGAAATCAGAGACTATCAGGCCCCTCATTTTCAGATGTGGTTATTAAAGTCTAAAGAGCTAATGACATCTAGTAGCAGAGTCCAGATTAGAAACTGTGTCTCCTGACTGCAGGATCAGTGTGCCATCTATTTAACCACACAGTCATGTGGGACCCAGTGTGACAGTGAAGCTAAGTGCTCTTACTAATTTTACCAAGTCAAAGGGCATTTTAGTATTTAGCTCTGTTCTATTCCAGACCACAGAGCTGTCAAGCACTTCTGTACTGGTTTGCAGAATACTAAATATCCTGCGAATAAAGTTTGAACCGCCTATCTACTAATATTTCATTTATTCAATCAATATATAATGAATGCCTATCAGAAAGTGTACTAGGTACTGAACATAAGTAACTAAATTGTACACTTCTGCTTTGAGATAAGTCAGAGAAAAACAAGGACAGGAGGTGTTTTAGATAAGTTTGGGATCAAGGTGGTAAGGTAATCTGTTCAAAAAAATTTTTTTTCAGTGGCAGAGATGTGGTCCAAGGATGCATGAGTGTATAGTTGGAGGCTTGAGCAAAGAAGACAATCTGTTTCTTTTTTTTTTTCTGAAGAAAAAAATCCCAACACAATAGAGGTAAATTCAAGGGTTACCAAGCAGAGCTAAGATTCTAGCTGTACTCTTTACCCTGGAACAGGATAACAGGAAAAGAATACTGTCATTGCTAAGTCCATTCATTGTCAAATCAATTATTATCGATACTATAAGACCAAGTGCAGTGCCAAAGGAAGTCCAATGTACAGTTATGTCACAAAGGAATCTTTTCAAAGCTTGAAAGAGTGCATTGTAATATCTAGTCATGAGTTCCAAGCCAAAAAGGGAGAACATGTAATTTAGAAGGCTTGTTAGGAAGTAGAAGAATTTAGAAGGATTAGTATCTAAAATCAGTAAGAGCTACAAGGAAAAATTAAGTAGGAATGAAAAAAGAGGTACAGTAATCATCTAAGAGAGAAGAATTTTAAAAGCTTGAGACGATGGTAAATTAAGGTTCTGAGAAGGGCTCACTGCGATAGAGTGATGGCGAGACCCCTTTAAGGAGAGGCGCTCATGGAGCTGTACGACGGAGCACCGACTAGGCCATGGATGTGACCCGGACCCACGCTCAGAGCACTCGGAGCACAGCGAGTGCCTTGGATGTTGGTGGAAGTCAACCCGGAGGCTAGGAAGAAAGTACCGTATTTTTCAGACTATAAGATGCACTCCCCCCCCCCCTCGTACAAATTTGGGAGGAAAATGGGGATGCATCTTATAGTCCAAATGTAGCTTACCTGAGTTCTGTTTACATTTACATTGGTGAAATATTATGTTATTTATGTTATCAAATATTTTACCACATTTTTTGCTTCAAATTTTTTTTTCTTTTTTTCCTCTAAAACCTAGGTGTGTCTTATGGTCCAGTGTGTCTTATAGTCCGAAAAATGCTGTACATTTATTTATACACCAGACCCTGTCCTGAGCCCTGGAATATGAGGTAATGGAGCACCATTCTGTTAATAAGTAAGGAAACAAACAATGTATTTGTGAGGTAGTGCTAACTGTTATAAAAATAAAGCAAGGCAGCGGAATAAGAATGGCTGCATGAGGAACACACCCGAACAGGAACAACTCCCTTCCTTCGGAGGCGACATTTGAGCTGAGGCCTGAGCAGCCAGCCAGGCTAAGCACTGGGGAAAAACACCGCGGCAGAGGAAACACTGCGCACAAAGTCCCTGGCACAGGAAAGGGGTGGATGTGTTTAGGAAAGATGGCCAGCATGGCTGCTATGTAATGAGTGAGGCAGAGGCTGATAGGAGGCAAGGTCTGAGAAGAAGTGAGGGTCAGATATTTGGGGGCGTGATTACCCATAATAATAAAGAATTTAAACGTCATTCGAAGTCCAATTGGATGTCATTAGTGGCTTCTCGTGGATGGGATTAACTCCAAACTAGGAAGGGTTATTGAACAGAAGTGAAAAGTCATATTCACAAAATAATAGGCGAAAACCAAGAGAATGCTGTGCTTTCCACTGGTTTCCAGATATTGTGAGACAGAAAAGGGGAAAAAGTGGGGAGACACAGGAGAATTAGGAGTCAGTTTAGTTTCCCATAACTTTCTTGGATGTACAGAGTACCCCAAATCAGTAACAAGCAAGAGGCACAGAGAAGCGCCAGCTCCCTAGCGCTCAGTCTCCTCCTGTGGAACAGCAATAGGCAAGGGTCCGATGGAAGCAGTGTAGAAAAGGGAAATCATCTCGCTGCTGAAGTGTCCCAAACAAAAGGCCCCTGCCTCTTTATGGACCCCTGGGTCTGGGTAGGGCGAGGAGTAGAAAGGTACTGAGTCCAAGCAGAAAAAACTACCTCAGTTACAGCCCCTGAGAAGGAGGCCTCTGAATGGAGGCCCTGGGCTGGGACTGTAGCTGGGCTCGCACCCCAGCATGGCTGCACCAGGGGGGGCTCGGTGAGCAGGTGACCGCAGACCTCTCCAGGAAACCACGGTGCATTGGCTGCACGGCAAGTCTGGACTGGGGAGGGCAGCTTCCCCACGAGGTGACAGGCAAAGCCTGGGTGGACCGAAAAGACTACACGTTAGATTGTGTCTGGCCTGGAGCCTGACTCCTCAGAGAAATCTATTTATTTACTTAAGATGAGGGGAAAAACATAAACTGAGACGTGAGAAGGAAAGAAGGAAATATCTAATGCTGTGTCAAAATGACAGTATCTCTGAAATGCAGCCTTCCAGGGGAGGAAAGGGCTCTTTGCGTTAAGCCTGAGGGTCTACTGAGTGTGGGACTCAGACTTTTTGTGACAACTCATTACATTTCCAGCTTTTGAGGAAGAGACTTCTGCGTCTTTGGTTCCCTGGCGTTAGCCCAGTCCAGGACAAATGCCCAACTCATGATGAATCAATGAAGTACGACTTTGACCTCTGTAACACTGCCCTCCAGAGCGGTCTTTAAAGTGAAATTAGCAGGGTCACAAACTCAAACGCCTTCAGAATCCAAGCAGGCAGGTAGGATAAATCTGTAAATTGGCCAAGTGTAAGACCTATGAGGGCTGAAGGAGCGGTAAATAGGAATTCGTGATCTTCCTAAAGGCACTTAATTCAATGAAAACAAAAACAACACCATGTGGGCGAGAGGTGAGCTCTGCCCTGCAGTCTGCAGGCTGCCGCCGCAGAATGCCTCACCCTGAAGCTGATCTCTAAGAACAGCAGAAAAGTAAGCATTTGCCCGAATCCCAGGCACACTGGGCTTCTCATCTATTCATTGACTCCCCAATTATTCATTCACTCATCCATTCATTCAATAGCTATTTTTTGAGTATCTACCAGGTATTATTTTAAGTGCAGAAGATACCACCACACACCAAACAGACAAAAATCCTGCCTTTACACAGGTTACATTGTAGAGAGGTAAGACTATTAAAACCATAAATAATATGTTATACTGTATGATGGTAAAAAGTACAGGGACAAACACAGCACAGAAGGATGGACAGGCAGGTAAGGTAGGGGAGGTTTCCATTTTAAAGGGAGCCATTAGAGAAGACCTCACTGACAAGGTGGCTTCGGAGTAAAGGCCAACGGTGACGGGCCAGCTATGTGACTATCCGAGAGGAAGCGTACAAGGCAGAGGAAAGGGCAAGTGTTCCGTTTTCGAAGATGGAAGAGCGAGTGGCCTGCTGAGCAACAGTAAGAAGGCCAGTAGGATGGAGGCCGAGCGAGTGGGGGGTGGAGGAGCAGGAGATGAAGTTAGAGCTGTAGGAGGGGCCAGGTCGTGTGCGGCTTTCTGAACTATTGTACACAGTTTGCCTTCTGATCCAAGGGAGATGGGAAGCTGCTGGAGAGTTTGGGGCATAAAGAGATGACAAGATCTTTCTGACAGACACACTAACAGGATCATTCTGATTAGGGATAACAGATGATTTGGAGCAAAATTAGTAGCAGAAAGACCAGTGAAGAAGCCATTGAAATAATCCAAGCAAGAGATAATGATGGTTTAGATGTGGCAGAGGTGATAAAAACAGTCACATTTGGAACATTTATTGAGGGGATCGCTGACAAGATGTCCTAATAGACTGCATGTGGAATAAAAGAAAAGAAGATAAGTTAGGGCAAGTCTAAGTTTTTTTTTTGTTTGTTTCATTTTGTTTTGGCTGTTTTGCTCTTTGACATTAACCAAGATGAGAAAGATCTAGGTGGAGCAAGTTTGGGAAAGAGTATAGTTAAGGTGATCCATTTAGTACATTTTGAGTTTTCCAGGATGCATCCGCAGTGATGTGACCACTCTTTGGAACTTTAGCTAGCCTGCAGCAGCCAAAAGCCAAGAAACAACATTATTTATTGTATCTTCTGTCATCAAAGGGCTCTGAATCTACCCATCAATGGCTAACTTGAAGTTCACTCTGTGAATGAAAAGGGGGCTCTGTTATAAATCTGACATGTTCAGTGACCTAAGGTAACCTCACAGATGATCTGATCATCAATTCCTAACCTGGTAGATCAGGCCCACAATTTATAAAAGGTTTATCTTTCCCCTGTCCATTGTTCTTGTTCATCTAGGTTAAGACACTTAAAAAAAAAAAGATTTTATTTATTTATTTTTAGAGAGAGGGGAAAGAAAGGAGAAAGAGAAGGAGAGAAACATCAGTGTGAAAGAGAAACATGCATCTGCTGCCGCTCAAACATGCTCCAACTGGGAACAGAACCCGCGACCCAGACATGTGCCCCACCACCAGGAATCAAACTGGAGACCTTCCGCTTTGCGGGACAATGCCCAACCAACTGAACCACACCAGTTAGGGCATAAGTTATGGCACTTTTGAAATGCCAGCGTCCTCCTTTTCAGACCCCTGGACGCATAACCACCCTCAAGGGAGAACATAATCCTGTCAGCTCTCCTGAAATTCCACCACAGGCGTTTTCCCACCTTGCTTTCTCCCACTTTCCCCTATCTTCAGTTCCATCCTCGACTCCAGGTGTGTGTGTGTGTGTGTGTGTGTGTGTGTGTGTGTGCTGCAGCACTGGCATTCTCTGGAGCATTTTCTCAGTTTGTTGAGATCCTACTTTCAGGGTGACCTCTGCTTGGCTCAGATAAACTCATACAAATTCTCTTGCAGGTTTGGGTGCTTTTATGTCAACAACTCTATTCCAACCGCTTTTCTTTGGCTGAGATGAAAGGCTAATTGTTGTCAAACAAACGTGATGCCTATTCCTTGATATTTTCAATAATGTGACTCTTACTAAGAACTTACAAAATTCTTACTTTTCCCATAAATATAAGGTAACTTTGTTCTTTATCGCGTTCCTACGCACTGTGTGCAGAAGGGAATGCACCATACCTTTGTCCTCTACCCCAACCTCCTCACCCCCAAAGTGAGCAGCTATCTAAAATGACACGGGCTACGTTCAAGATCATAAACGATACTTTGCATTTGTAGGCACAGAAACACGGTCTTCAAAGTTAAGAATAAAGAATACTGTTTTTATGTTTTCTCGTCAGAATATTACTACTCTTAGGATAGTAGACAGTGTGCTGATGTGGAAAACATCCTGGAGAAGAAGGTAAGAGACGTGGATTCCGGTGGTAACTGACATTTCATAAAGTATTTCTCATCCTGGCCACATATTCAAAAGGAGAGAAAACAAACAAGTAAACACACTGCTAGGTGACTGTTAAGATTCCTCAGCCTGAGGATAGGTTAGAGTTGGATTACTCCCAAAGGAACCTACGCGTTTCAACAAGGGAGTCACGGAGTCACCGCCGTCCCCCCACAACCCCTGTGTGTATGGGATAAAGCACTGGGCACCGTTTTGGTGCCAATATAGAAAACACTTTGGAAACTACATGCACTTTTTGTTTTCCTCAAATTAAGTCACAGAAGTTTCCACTTAATTCACTCAGTATTGTGGCTGGGTCTTCTCTTTCTTTTGGGCGCTCGTTCTTGGTCAACGCCAGGGAGTGGTCTTCGTCTTTCCTGTTCAGAATCCTGGAAGCAGCCAGAGACTGCCCAGAGGAGGTAGCTCTGCCTAGCCTCACTCCTGGGGAAACTGTCTCAGAAATGTTTCTTGGACAATAGGGCCCTTCTTATCTATCTGGAGTAATCTGCTTTCTTACTTCCCCTTCTCAGGAAACATGACCAAACCAACAAAGTTCTGCTGACGGAAGAAATTTGACGAATTCATTCACCATTAAGTATCACCCGTGGTCTCCATGAAAGACAGAGCAGGGAGTCCTACCTCCTACGGTGTTTGGGAATCAATGGCCCCACTGCGGAGGAGACGCCTGCGCTGTGGCCCAGGCCCATGGAGACGGCAAATGGGATAGGAAAACTGTTGCATATTAGGACACTGTGTAGGGTCCATCACAGAGCAAAGCAATAATGCCAGTGTCATAATTTGTATGTTTCAAAACTTTGTTGTGTATATTCTTTCACTCAATAGCTCTCAAACTGTGTGAAAGAGGACAGGCAGATATTAACCATCTTTTACAGATAAATGGAAGCAGTGAGCTCCAACCTGTCTAAGACTGTTCAGTTTGGTTAGGGTATATGAAGCAACCTGTGTGAACAAACCCCTAAACCCAAGCAGTATAACAAACGAAAACTTCACACTCACTCAGAGTCCAATGTATGTCTTCACAACCAGGGAGGGGCACTTCTCATGGCCATTCAGGGACACAGTATCCTTCCATGGTGTGGGAATGCCCTTGTCCTGGTGATTGTCACAATGTCTTCTCCATGAAGCAAGCAGGTAAGAAAAGAGAGAGTTCATTTTTATGGGTCAGGCATGGCAGTAGCAAATATCACTTCCACTCTCATGTCACTGGCTGGCCAGTGGCATGGCCTCATACAAAAGCCAAGGGGTCTGAAAACGTAGTCCAGTTTGTGCCCAGCAGGACGATGAGGCCAGCTATGAGAGCACATGACAGCCTCTGCCACCATCGGTGGCAGATCGCAGGACACACCACCATCTGGCTGCTCTTTACATTGGATGACTTCCCTTTTGCTAGTAGTCATTCCTAGTCCCTATTTTAAATTCAGTTCATTAAATTCCTCAGCATAGAGACCATCCCTAGGAGAGAGGGCATGTTCATAAATTCCATTTATTCACCACCCACTGAGTCACTCTAAAAGTCACGGCCTCTCTCAAAAGGATTTAAGGAACAGCCAGATAACAGAGAAGCAAAGTGAGCTTTGCCCTTCTCTAGAAAACTCAAATTCCGACAGGAACACCTCAATGCCATCAGTTTGTCATTACTCTATTAAATTTTGTGATAACGACTTCACACAGATTCTAGCAAGGTATTTTGCCTAGTTCTGTGATTTGGAGATAGGAGCTCTAGTAGGCAAGAGGGAAAAAAAAATCCTATTAGCCATTTAAATCCCAATACTCACTTGCTGCCAAGAAATGCACAGGAACCCCACAAAGGTAGCCGGAGAGCACCTGGCTCCCGGCATTGCTGGCTTTTCCTGGGTTTCCACGTCCCCTGTGCTCCTCCCAAGCCAGAATGTTTCCTTCCTGTGCTCCCTCCCCTGCTTCCCATTGTTAGGCCTCATGCAGGTGTGTGTCATTTTACCCAAGGCTTTCTCTAAACAGATCTTTCTCCTAATATGCCAGTTAGCTACTTTGTGGTTCATTTTCTCTGGCTTTTAAGGAGCGCTGGGCCTCGGAGAATGAAGGGCATTCAGACGAGAAGTAGGATAGCAGGCTGCAGAAGGGGAGGAGGAGCTCACGTGTACATTTTAATTTTTCAGGACCATTTTGTCTTTACCATAGGTGAGGACCATTTTAATTTCCACTAGCCTTGGGCAGCTGGACAAATGATTATCTGCAAAGTCAGAAAAAATTTAAGGAGTTTGGCCTTTTTTTTTTTTTTTTCACTGCAGAGCCCTGGGTCCGGCTCGGGCACACAGTCTCCGTTGAAATGGAAAGGAGGCAAGAACTTGTCGCTCACTGCTCTGGGCACAGCAAAGGGTGCGCCGCCTGTTCTCAGGACGCGGCTTCTTGTGGGGTCTGTCAGGCTCCTTCAGTGTTGATTGACTAAATGATAACATTACCCTTTTTATTATTAGAAACGACAACACTCTCAAATTCTTTTCATTATTTTTTCATAAGTTCCAGGATTTAGTCCTCTTGTCGCAGCCTGTGATGTTAAAATAACATTTACCCTGCAGCTTTCATCGCATTTTGGGGACATCTCTATTATTTTTAACCCGTTGTCAGCGACATCTCCTCTGGTTTGCCAGGTGGAGTCTGGCGCAAGGAAAGTATCAATCCGTGCTTCTAGGTGGGGTGAAACTTTAACATTTACACTTTCACTCAAATTAGGCTGAACAGTCTGCTGGACAGCAGGAGGCTAAGGAAGCAACTTTGACACCTTGATGCTTACAGTGAAACTTTCTGCTGCCTGCTGTCCTTTCCCAACTAGCTAGATTTCTGAAACAGACAGAACGGGTGTTTGGTCTTCATTCCTCAGCCAGGTTCAAGGCCATCAGCTTGACTTTGAGTCGTTTACATTTCTCCCCACACGCCCCTTCTCACTTCCCTCAAACTCAGCATGTCCTCCACCTAAAGTAGACTTCCACCCATTCATAGGCATTTATTGAACCCCCAATACATGTCTCAGATGTGTTTCTTTGTACCAGGGATGTAAAGATGATCCCTATCATCCCTAACTTTCAAGGATGGAAGTCTACTAAGTGGAAGGAAAGACTGAAATGATTACAGGCAAGGTATCAAGAGCTAACTTCAAGACGCATTGAGAGTCCAGAGGCTGGTGCACCCAATTCTGCCTGGTAGCCTGGAGCGGGCATTCAAGAGAACAGATGGTTTTGCCTGGCACTTAAAGATGAATCGGAGAAGCAGAAAAGGACATCCAGGTTGAGGGAGCAGCACAGGTAAGGCTATATAGGAAGAGGATAAAATACTCAGGGAAAAACTCTAAACCTCTACATTCTAACAAACTCCATTCAACAAAATATTTTCTTTAATCCAGACTGGTGGCTCTCAATACCACTTGACAGCCCAGATGTAGCTGAGAGAGGTGATGGCCAGCACTGGTGAAAGTCACTCTGTGATCTGCGGCACGTCACAGTGTATCTGCATCTCTGCAGGAAGAAGAATCAGACGGTACAGTTTAGAAAAATCCCCAGGAGTTATTTTGTCAAACTCCGTTTAAAAATCATAGGCACAGATGCTGCCAGGCTAAGGCAAACAGTTTGTCTTACCTTTCCTGGGTAAATTAATAATTAAAGAAAAAAAAAAACGGTGATAAAATAGAAATGAAAATTTCAAAAGAGTAAAAAGGGGAAATCTTTCAAGAGTAAAAGAAATAGGGTAGGAGGTTTTTCATACTGTTTAAAACACACCCTTACAAATAAACAAGGCTCTATTAGCAATTTCTATGAAGAATTATTTTTTTAAAAAGACATCTCCATCATTCGTGCTTTTGAATAGCACCTTTAAAAAACTGTAGCATGAACAATGGGAATTGGAAATCTTTTAAGTTATTATATTCCCAATAAAGCAACAGATAAAGCAGAAACCACCTTCCAGAGGACTCAGCCTAGTAACATTCTCAATTGAAATGAAGAATCTCTCTCACGTGCTTCAACTCTGTGTAAAAAAAAAAAAAAAAAAAAAAAAATCACACCTTCCAGGGGAGATTCATTACCATATGGAAGAGTTGGGGCAGAGGGAATAGTCAGCATGGGACAGATGAAGATGTTCCAAAATATGAAGGTCTCCAGGACAGTCCTTTTTTATGTTGTCTCTCGACACGATGAGCGTAGAAGCTAAAAAGTGATCAGACAGTAAATTTAGGGCCAATAAAAAGGAGACACTTCACAGGGCAAGTAGCTTGCTTGTGGGAATCAGTGACAAGGAAGGTCAAGGAATTAAACACTGAAGTTGGATTTATGCTGGAACCGACTGTTTTTATGGCCAGCACAGCATTCATTGGTACGCTAAGATAAGTCTTGTGCCGCACGGTGAGGAAGCAAAGACCGCCTCTCAAGAGTTAGAAAGGGGTCTCTCCCGGGACAGCCCAGCACACACACTTGCGCAGCCGTTTAGTTTTCTCTCCTCGCTGGAGGGTATTAGAAGTTCAAGCACATTTAATAAACCAACTAGCTTTAAGAAAAAATAAACATCACTCTGACGTTGTTACATTTGGTGAGGGTGCATGTCCTAAGATTTTTCATGTTTAAACTTCTCAAAAGGCAGAACTTAAACCTTATTTCTGTACCTAATTCTTTGAACAGTCACAGGCCAATATCCTGAATCCTTTCCCTTTTCTTCTTTAAAATTGGGGCATCATATATTTTAGGGGTGGATGATTGGTTAGATTAAGCTAAGATTTATAATCTGTTGTCCTGGAAGTATATCCTCCAGTCTATTTCTCAATTATTAGCATTTTAGAGGGAATTCTTGATGTGATGTCAGGTTGACAATCTGAAATACCAATAGGTCGGTATTTGGGGAAGGTACAATTTATGGTTTGGGTTTTCAAAAGATTGGAAAGTATCATCATGTGGTGAATTACTGATTTTTTTTCAGTTTAGTTTCAGAGTTTGAGTTAACTGGACTAGAGACAGTGGCAGGTTGAAGAGGTGTAGGGAAGCCACTAGTGAGCGGCTTAATGTCATGGAAAAAATAATGAGTTCACATTCTGGCTCTGCTACATATTCTCCATGTGACCTTGGCCAATTATTAACCTGCTCTTGATCTCAGTATGTTTCTCTGTGAAGCGGGAATACTAAAAGTTAATTTGTAATGTGGTGTTAAAGATTAGACCTAATAAACTCTTCTCAATAGGGACAATTTTGTGCCCTAGGGAGGACGTGGTAATGTCTGAAGACACTATTGGTTGTCACTACGAAGAGAAGATGAGCCACTGGCCTCCACTCAGAAGCCAGGGATGACACTAAACACACTACAATTCACAGGGCAGACTCCCCCCCACCCCCAGCACCAGCAAAGAATGGCCGAGTCCAGAATGTCAGCACTGCTGAGCTTGAGAAACCTTGGAGTTCATTTATATGAAGTGACTAGAATCACACGTGGGAAAAGTAAAGCATATTAAATGTGATAGACTAAATCATGTTTCCCAAAACATATCTAGTGAAGCCCCAGCCCAGCACCCTAGATTGTCCTTGTATTTAGAGATAAGGTCTTTAAAGAGGTCATCAAATTAAAATAAAGTCTTTAGAGTTGGCCCTAATTCAATACGACCAGAGAAATTTGAAAACAAAGAGAGGTACCAGGGTTACTTGCTCACAGAGAAAAGATCATGTGAGGGCACCGTGAGAAGGTGGCCATCCACAAGCCATGAAGAGAGGCCTCAGAAGAAACCACACCTGTTGACACCTTGATCTTGGACTTACAGCATCCGCAACTGTGAATAAACACATTTTTGTTGTTCATGTCATGCAATCTATGGTATTCTGTTATGGCAGCCTTAGTAGACTAATACAGTAATAGCTAGTATTATTAAGTATATGAGTATATTGATTTTGCAAAAAATTACCAACTCTTTCTTGCTAGCAGGCATGCCAGTAGTTTGTAGCCATACTTGAATAAAAGTAACTTGAGAGGGTAAGAGCAAACAAATGAATGCAGTTAAGATTTTACCACAATAGTTTTACAGGTAATGCTCTTTGAGTACTCACTTACATTGCTTGTGCCCACATTAACCAGAACCTGACATCATGAACCTTGTACACATCTGCTGATATCACAGTTTCCTGAGTGAGATCTGCACAGGGTACAAAGCCAACCAATGAATATCCTTATTAAAAACTGATTTTCTTGTCCCAATCACTGTGCGGAACCCCAAACCTGATGTGCCTGGCTGGGTATCAGCCAGGAATGGGGATTCTTTGTGCTTTGCTGTTCTAAAACTGTCCAAAACCAGACCTCTTCATGCTGTTATCCCCCAGGTCACATGGAGAAGCCAAAAAGATATCAGGGCAAGAGTGTTCCTCCTGAAGCCTAGAGCAGAAATTGCCTGACCATAGTTTCTCTAAACATTACCCTCAAGCTTTCTCTTCAATAGTTTTTTTCCAAAAAGAAGTTGATCTCAGACATCGAGTGTAAGTGGGGAGAATGCCACTAACAATTAGTGAACATTAGGTGGTTGTTTTATAAGGGTGAAACCTTGCTGTTGCCACACATGCTTGTACTCAATTAGAACAAAATGGTGATTACGTAATCCACGGTTCAATAGGAGAACACAGAACTTGTGCAGGTCTCACACAATGAGTAGCGACCATTAAGGGCAATACCAAGGCTACCCACATGGCAATTTATGAGAATTAAAAAGGTATCCTTTTTAGTAGTCACATGGAACATTCATACTCTTATTAAAAGCTGACTCTTTTTTTTTTTAAGATTTTATTTATTTATTTTTAGACAGAGGGGAAGGGAGGGAGAAAGAGAAACATGGAGAGGAACATCAATGTGTGGCTGCCTTTCATGGGCCCCCTGCTGGGGACCTGGCCTGCAACCCAGGCATGTGCCCTGACTGGGAATCGAACCAGCAACCCTTTGGTTCGCAGCCCACACACAATCCACTAAGCTACACCAGGCAGGGTTTAAAAGCTGACTCTTAAAAGTTGGGCAGAGACAACACTTTATTCCGGCAGGCAGAAACCAACACATCCATCAGGCTGAATTTCAGCCCTAAAAGTCCCCTCCTCCAAGTGACCTTGTGCTATAAATAAGAATGCTGGAATAGTTCACATCTGAGGGTTTTTAAAACTCTAACACTCTTGGTGTATTAGTGAAGAAACCGAGGTCAAGGGAAGTAAAACGATACACCATCTTCACACAACCAGTTACTTGTCCAGGGGTTTCAGGATTTCCAGCACATGGCTCCTTCCTCCACACCAAGTGCAGGGCCCTAACCCTAGATCTGCCCAGGGCGGAGTCAAGACATGAGGAGCCACTAAAATTACACATCCATCCAGAACCAGTATAACCAGAAAGACTGAATAGCCAAGAAATATTTTCAGTATGAAATAAATCCATGGTCTAGATTACTAGTTAGGTTTTACTTACGAAGGTGAACATGTTTAGTTTTAGCCATTATCAAATCTAGCAACTCTCACATTTCAGTAAGAGAACACTGTAATAACTTATATGGACGCAGCAATAAAGTCAAGAGTAAAATATTTAAAATAGATGGAGGAATACAGACACAAAACTTATGTAACAGAATTTAACATAATTTGATAACTATGAAAATAAATATATGTAATATAAGAAAAAATTAAAGATTTGGGGTCACACAAGTCCTTGTTCAAGACTTTGCTTAACTGCTTATTATTTATGATGTTGGACAAGCTACTTAGTCTCTAAACCTCAGTTTCTTCAACTCTAAAATGCAAAAATATTTAATTTTTAAATATTTAACTTACAGGTTCTTGTAAAATTTGGTGAAAATGTAAGTTACCTAGCATATGGCATGCCCTATTAAGTAGTAAGGTAGATTGCAAAAATTGCTCCTCCTTCTTTGTATCCATACCCTCCACGAGGTAATATTTTATCTCCTTCTATTAAATCATGGAGTCTAATTCCCTACCTGGTAAATTGAGCCTCAGCCTTGACTTGCTTTGGACTAATAGACATTTCACCAGGTCAGAGTGAAGGCCTGTGCTTGCTGTCTAGGACCCTTGTGAGCACAGGTAAACATGCTGAGGCTAGCCTTCTGGAGGAGGAGGAAAATGGAGCCCAATCACCACCATCGTTCCATCCAACAGCAAGACAGCCCCAGTAGCAGCACTGCCTAGCTGGCATGCACTTGACTGCTAGGGAACCCTACCAAGGCCGAAAGAACCACTAGAGAAGACAGTTTACATTTCCAATCCACAGGCATGTTAACCAAATAAGTGCACGGTGGTTTAATCCGTGATATTTTGGAACTACCTATTATGCTACAATAACAAACTGATGCAAATAGTATTTTATTTGAGTGTTTAAGTTATCAAGGACATACCCTTAAGTTTAAGCAACTCCCGGCATCAAAATTTTCTCATACACACAAAGGAGATCTGCAGAATTTCCTTTTCCAGAATACAAAAGCACCTTTTCACAACATTTTTGATTTGGCTCTCAAAGCACTGGTTTTGTCCAAAATGTCAGGAAGTAACTTCAGTAAACGACTACAGCAAAAAGCAGGTACAAATAAGAGTAAAATAGACTAGAAATCCATGTTGCTTCTTACAAAAATAGCTCTTTAAAAATAGATCTTAGGAAGGGGTTGAAGGAATTGGGGAATTACCATAGACTGATTTGATGATAGTCTTCAGTTTCAGTTATTAATTGCATATTTGTATTCCCTCTGTAACACACACACACACAACACTCACTCTTTCCCTTGGCAGCAGTGTTTTCAAGGACAGACAACTGACACCCTTCTTCTCCAGAAGACATTCTCAGCCTCAGGCCACCCATTGTCCCACAATGTTTTCTATCTAGTTCTAGTGTCAAAACCAAGTTCATTTATCCTGCCGGACACTGACCTCTGTATCTTCAGATGAGCTCCACAGACTAGAGCTTGGCTGCTGTCTCTGACGGAGGCTCCAGGACGAAGCTGTGCTGTTGTCCCCATGCCAGATGTCTGCCCAATGGGCCAACTGGGTATGGTTTGCAAACAGACAGAAGATGGAGACTCTTGAAAGCAGTTTGCTTTGGCTCTTGCTGGGAAACAAAGGTCCAGACATCACAGAGGATTGATACATCAGGTCACATGTCATGGCAACTTGAACAGAGGCAACTGTTTGCTTTTTATATTTGTTTTTTAGATTTTTTTCTTCTGTAGAAATACTTTTCAAGAGTAACAGGCACAGAGAAGTCTGGCAAAAGAGAAAGTTTCTTACTTGTTTTCAGTGAGTTGCTCCTAGATATATCTTCGGCTGGATGCCTGACACAGCTGCCAGTTTCACCTTAGATTTTGATAAAGAAATAGAGTTATGAAAAAGTGTGGTATTGTATGACACCTCAAACTCAAATCCAAGTAATCAACATAAGAGAGATCAAAGAGAACATTATTTCCAATTATTCTATATAGCCATGATGATTTTAGTCAAAATCAATTTATACTTACTTTGGGGGGGCAAATATAAAAGATCAGAGAATTAAACATTTTAGATATTGAATAAGCCTTAAAGATCCTAGCATTTTACAGATAAGGAAACTGAGGTCCAATAGTTGAAACTGCCAAGAGAGTACCTTCCTCGAGAAAAGCAGGTAAATTTAGAGATCGGGTGATGGACACAGTTAATTATGCAAATTGGAACACAGCAGAATAATTTCTCAAGTATTTTCTTAAGAAATTGGTAATTGTACTTCCTGAGTTGCATAAATAACATCTTAATTTTCTCCCCTCATCAACTTTTCATTTCTACCAAGAACAACTAAATGTTCTGAATATCCACTAGCTAATTCTAAATTAATAATCTGTTTATTGAAGAAACCAACCCTCTGCCCCATAAAGTAAATTCTGCTTTGGCATAACAAGTCCCTGCTCTCAGACTCCAAAGTTTAAATACTTCAATAAATAGAAAGATGAACTCATCTGCAACTTCCAGTATCATCATTTCCTTAAAAGCTACACGAGGGTATTCATGGTAGTTTTCATCTAAACGCACAGAGTGAGCCCAGACTGACTGCAGATTAGGGCTTTTCCAGGACTGGTCCTCACCGCGACCTACAAGGCCCTGCTGACATCTCCACCCTATTAGTCGCCACTGCGCTACAGCCACTCTGGCCTGTTTCAGTTTCCCAAGTCCATCAAGCTCTAGATTCAGGGCCTTCACACTCGCTGTTCCCACAGTCTAGAAAGTTCTTCCCCACCCACATCAGAAGACCAGCTTTCTCTCACTCTTCTGGCATCAGCTTGCATATCTGCCCCTCAGAGTGGTTTTCCCAGATAGCTCTGTCTAAATATTCTCTTACTTTACTCCTTAGCCCCTTAAACAGTTGGACCTCAGTCAAGAGTGAGTTTGTCCTCCAGAACACAATTGGTAAAGTCTGGAGACATTTGGCGGGGAAGGGGAGGACTTGCTACTGGCATGTAGTGGGAAGAGGCCAGGAACACTTCTAAATATCTTACAACGCACAGGACAGCTCCCACAACAGAACATCTGGCCCAAGATATCCGTAGTGCGAGGATGAGAAACCCTGTTGGAGGGTCACCATGTGAGCTGGACTTGGGCAGTTAAAGGCTCCTCATCCCCTTCCTTGTCCTAAGAGCTCATGTTCTGCCCACTCTTCCCTCAGTGGGAGCCATTCTCAGAGACATGGCCCTAAGAGAATTTAGGGTATATGTAACTGATCCCTGCTAAGGCCTCCATATAAACCTTTGATATTTTGGTGGGTGGGTACAGAGATCTACTTTTCATGCAGCTGCCCAAGACAGACCTCGAAGGTAAGTTTCCTTTGTTATTAAACCTGCCACCTACCAATCTGGATGGTCCACCTCTTCCTTTGGTCTCCCTTGACCTCCATGTGTAGGGCCAGCTTCAGATCTCACCTGGGAAGCTCCCAAGGCTTGTGAGCCAAGAATTGACAAGGCAGCTAGGACACCGAAGAAATGGGACTTGAGGAAGAGGCATCTGTGGAGGGAATCTTGGGTTGGACATCAACCTCTGTGTGGAAAGGGGTGGTCTCTATGTTGGATGCTTGTGACCCACTTTATGAATATGGAAATGTATACCCCCAAATTGCTGGCTTCTCCAATGTGCTTGTTTGAGGAACTGTGTCAAGCATATTGCATAAAGAATATTTTCTGAAGGAAAGTATGATTCAGCCATATTTAAGGATAAAGCTAGGGCTGACAACCTTTTGAGACAAAAATAGGAAAAGGCCAAAGAGAAAAGACATATTCCAAATTTAGCAGAAGGCAGTATTCTATCAGGCGTTAATGAAATGATTCTTCTCATTACAATCAAGAGGCTTTCCTCAGGATTTGATACAAAATATAGGCTGGTCATGAGAAGAAATGTGAAGAAGATGCTGAACAGATCAATACTGGTTCAAGGGACAGATTAGTCAAGGTGGCTCAGCCTACAGAGCCATTGTACTTGGACTGGTAACTAAAACCAGAAGAGGAACGACAGCACAACTACTTAAAGCTGTGGCACACAAAATTTTTGATAATGGGCTCATGTTATTAAATTTTTTTGAATGTGCTCCCTAATAAATGCACACATATTTATTCATAAATAATGTATGTATAATACTAGCACTAGCTTACATCATAAGGAACATAATTCACTTGGGTTGGAGTTCATTTTGAAGCATAGCTAAGTGACATCCACAAACAGTAGATATAAAAACATATATTAAGTTACTTTCTTAATAATTTCTAAAAATTCTAGCAACTTCTCATGAGCACTCATTACATTGCCATTGTTTTCCTTAGTAAAATTCACAAAGAAAATATGCAGGAAATGTAAATTGTTGACTCCATCAATTTTGTTGTTTCCTTGTACTTGCCTTATCATCTTTAATCATTGGTGTTTTTATACATGAATAATATATTAAGCCAATTGTACATTTTGCAGGGTAGTTCAGGTAAAACTGGACAATAAAATGTATAAAGCCACTTAAGTGGGCAAATCTAAATTGCACAATATCACAACACTCTAAGAGCAAGTGAGGGTGCCACTGTTAGACCATGCGTGGCAGCCTTGCCTATTTCTTTTGGGCACTTGATATACTTGGTATAACATGCGATCCCATGAAAGTAGGAAAAAAACATGAGAATGAGTTAATGTGACTCTATATATAATTTCTTTCCTTTCCCTGAACAAAACTATGTTTAAAAAGTTCTGGACTTCTGGTCAAGATGAAGGCATAGGTAAACATGGCCCGCCTCCTCTCACAACCACAACAAAAACTACAACTAGACTACGGAACAAATAATGCCTGGAATCATCAGAAGATCAAACTCTATGGAACTCCGACAACCAAGAAATTAAAGAAGCCACATTCAACCAGACTGGTAGGAGGGGCAGAGATGTGGAGAGGCATGGAGACTTGGAATGGGTGGTCCCACACCCACATATCGTAGATAAAAATTGGGAGGGATACCTCAGTAATGAGGGATTCCAGCCCTGCACCAGACCACCTAGCCCAGGGTTCCAGCACCAGGAAGAAAATCCCCCATAACTTCTGGCTGTAAAATCCACTGGGGGTTTGGGCAGTGGAAGAAACTATGGGATTAGTCTTCTCCTAAAGGGCCCACAACAGATTTTGGACTTAAGCAGACTCACTCCCTCTGGGCTTCAGTAGCAGGGCAACATCTGGAAGGACACCAGTGGCATACGGGGAGAAATTAAAGTGACTGGCATCAGGGTGAGTGCCGGGAGACAGCTTCCTCCTAGACAAAACCCCAGAGGCCAGGCAGCAGCATTGTCCCCTCTCTGAGACCTCCCCCACACAGGGTCACAGAGTGGTGACTAGTGTTACCCCATTTGGTGATTGTGTTAGGCTAGGCCCCATCCAACTTACAGGTGTGCTTTTCTACAATAGGCCAGGATACTAAGACAGGGAGTCAAAGCAGCTCTACCTAATACACAGAAATAAACACAGGGAGGTGGCAAAAATGAGGAGACAAAGAAATAAAGTCCAGAAGAAAGAACAGAACAAAATTCCAGAAGAAGAACTAAACGGAGATAAGCAATCTATCAGATGCAGAGTTGAAAACACTGGTTAACTGGTTATTAGGATGCTCAAGGAACTCATTGGGTACTTCAACAGCATAAAAAGAAAGACTCAGGCAGAAACGAAGCTTACACTGAATGAAATAAAGAAAAATTTACAGAGAACAAACAGTGGAGGAGATGAAGCCAAGAATCAAATCAGTGATTTGGAACATAAGGAAGAAAAAACATTCAATCAGAACAGCAATAAGAAAAAAGAATCCAGAAAAACAAGAATAGACTAAGGAGCCTCTGGGACAACTTCAAAAGTACCAACATTCAAATCATAGGAGTGCTAGAAGGAGAAGAAAAAGAGCAAGGAATTGAAAACTTATTTGAAAAACACAATGAAAGACAACTTCCCTAATTTGGTGAAGGAAATAGACATACAAGTCCAGGAAGCACAGTGAGTCCCAAACAAGATGGACACAAAGAGGACCACACCAAGACACATCATAATTAAAATGCCAAAGGTTAAAGGTAAAGAGAGAGTCTTAAAAGCAGTAAGAGAAAAGCAGAGAGTTACCTACGAAGGAGTTTCCATAAGACTGTCATCTGATTTCTCAAAAGAAACTTTGCAAGCTAAAGGGACTGGCAAGAAGTATTCAAAATGTTGAAAAGCAAGGACCTACAACCTAGATTACTTTATCCAGCAAAGCTATAATGTAGAATTTAAGGGCAGATAAAATGCTTCCCATACAAGGTAAAACTAAAGGAGTTCATTATCACCAAGCCATCATTATATGAAATGTTAAAGGGACTTATTTAAGAATTATTTTTCTTAAAACTATGAACATTAAAATGGCAATAAATTCACACTTATCAACATTCGAATCCAAAAATCAAACTAAGCAAACAAGCAGAACAGAAACATAACCATAGATATGGACATCATTTGGAGGGTTATGAGTTGGGAGGGGAAATGGCAAGAATAGAGGACAAGATGCAGGCATTAGGAAGTATAAATTGATGGATACAATATACACATACCAAGAACGGAGGGTGTTAAGAACAGGACAGGAAATGGAGAAGCCAAAGAATTTATATGCATGACCCATGGACATGAAATAAGGGGGTGGATTGCTGGAGGGAATGGTGGGGACAGGGTGGCAAAGGGGGCAAAAGGGGAACAGTAGGACAACTGTAATAGCATAATCAAAACATATTTAAAAATAAAAAGTAATATTTTCTTCCTATTTTCCAGAAGATCACCTCCCACAATCCCGGAAGTGCACACACCTCTCTTTGGACATCATTGACTCAGAACACAACGAGATGGCCAGCGTGCTGTTCGACCAAGAGGGAGCAGAGCTTAGAGAAAGCTTAGCGCTGGGGTTGATGTGGAATGCCTAATAACATGAAGTGTATCTATTTTCAAACTTTTGAGGGTACAGAAAATCACCTATTTCTTTCTGAGCCTGTGATACCTGGCCCAAAAGGAGCTCAGTTACTACTCCTTAAGTGAATGAATAAATAAATGACACCGCAGAGAGAAAGGCATAGTGAAATAGACTTATTAATGATAAAAAAAAGAAAAAAATTATCCCATGTGAGGATAAAACCTAGTGTGATGATCATCAGACTTTAGACACAGCAGAAGTATATGTAGTCATCAAGTTTTGAGGCTTAGGAGGTATACAATCCCCCCAAAATACAAATCAGTGTAGGAATAAACACAAAAGGAGTCCTATTGCTTCTCTTCTGCTTGTTTGCATGTGTATCTACCTATTTCTGTCTATCTATATGGCTTCCATAAGCCTAATACACTATCTCCCATAGGAAATGAGGAAAAAATTTAAAAAGTATTAATATCTTTGTAAACTACAAGAACTGTGATTTCAAAAACAATAGCAAACAAAAAAATTATAACAGTTACTTCCAATAAAGTCTGGCCCTGGAATGTTTTTATTTCTAGAATATTATTTAACTGTGCTTCTTTTTAAAGATTTTATTTTTATTTATTTTTAGAGAGAGCGGAAGGGAGACAGAGAGGGAGAGAAACAGCAATGTATGGTTGCCTCTCATGTGGCCCTCACAGGGACCTGGCCTGCAACCTAGGCATGTGCCCTGACTGGGAATCGAACCGGGACCCTTTGGTTCCCAGCCCGCGCTCAATCCACTGAGCTACACCAGCCAGGGTAACTGTGCTTCTTAATTAAGGTGAAACAATGAACCAATAATTGAGCTCTGGCTCATCTTAAGAGTAAAGAAACCAATGACCATTCAACACTCTGAATTTAACAATCTTAGCAACGACAAGCCAGGAGGCAGGCGCAGTTATTTTGGATGGGCAGGGGTGTGGCCAGGAACACTATCGGAGCTGAATCTCAAGTCATGGAAAGGAATTATGATGACTGGCATAATTACATTCTTCTTTTTCACACAGTACCTTAAAATTCTGACTTTTTCTTTTAGAAGTTTCACCAAAACTCCAGCACAATTAGGCTAGAGTAAAAAGGGGTTATTAATCTCCAACCTACCACCAGTCACATCTATCTTAAAGAAAACATAATCTTATAAGCAACCTGTCCTCCAGTCAGCACAGGAGAAAAAGGATTATGCATTTGGTGCCACTTCACCTCTGCCCACTGCTACCCTCACATAAGCCTTTCTCCCGGTATAAAGACTGCCCAGTCTGCAGGCTGCTGTTGATGGGATTAGGAGAAATGAGATAAGCATTCCTCCTGTCTTTTAACTAATCCAAGGCCATTTGGGGCACTAAGTAAACTGTTAAATATATCAGCATTTTAAACACCCTAATAATGCTGTTTTTCTTTGTTTGCAAATACTTAATTTTTACTTTTTGCTCAAGCCTCAATTTAAAGAACTCCTGTATGTTTTTTAAGACAGACTAGAGGACCTACCATATGAAGGCCTCATACTGGTGCCCATTCAGGGGCTGCTGCACAATTGTCATCCTGGCAGAGGCGATTGCCATTACTACCAGAACAGATCTGTCACAGAACTGATCACGTCCCTCTGTTGCTATACTTACATATCTAGGGGCCTCATTATATATGTATGTTTTGTGATTTGATGAAAAATGATGAGTCCAGTTGGTACCACCTGTGTTATGCACAGACTTAGAGTCTTGATCAATGGAGTATCCACAGATGTTTTGAAATTCCGTACTCAGTGGGTGAGTCCTCTTATCTTCCACAAATAGAAATTGTCAAACACAAGATCATTAAAATATATGAAAGATTTGATTCAGTGAACTACCACCTGGAGGAATCAGAAAGTGTGTTTAGTGAGGGGGCCAGGAGATTATAATGTAGAAATTCTTAAATCTAAGAAAATGACAGCAATTTCTGTCTTAACCTCTTCGGCTCTGGTTGCTAAGTTACCATGACATACTGTGTGCGCTTTTCAGCTTTTGGTCTTGGGCCTGACAGTTTGATTAATCCTCTGGAGCGCAAAATCTGCTCATTAAATATTTAAAAATTGCACACGCATGCACACATACACACACTTGCCCTGCACCCCTCCTTTGTTGCTTCTGCCTTATAAAATCTGTTTTATAGTTTAATTGTCACATATAGGTGGAAACCTAAAATGATGCTTCATTTTAGGGAGAGAAAAACCCTGTGCTATGTGACGTTTCTTGAAATTTTCCTTTAAATACACTATACAGTTCATTCTTCCATACTAGCAGGCATTTCCCCCACCAATGTATGTATTTAACCCTTGACACAATGAAAAATGGAAAGACAAGTGTTATTTAACAGTTGTCGTTGCTTTTTCTTCTCTATGTCTTACTTGCTGTGTGATTGAGTTCAAAGGTGTCCATAAATATTACTGGAAGCTGGCCGACTAGCGGGGCTGTGAGTTGTCAGACGTATCTACAAAAAAATATGTCGGTGTCAGCTAGCCATACGAGTCACGGCTCCAAATCCCAAGGCACTGCATTGAAGATAATGTAAAAAACATTTTTTAAAAAGTAGACTGAAAAATGGTTTACAGGCCGTGCTGTTGTCTTATTCTTCAGCATTTTGGTGCAGCGGCTGCGTACTCAAAAGACACACGGCATTCCATTCCCAGTCTGTGTATATACTTCCTTATTTTTAGACTTTTAAAACAAAAGTGACGACTTAACAACCCTTATTGCTAAAACAAAATGAGTTTTTATAACACTAATAAGAAAGAATTCATAGCAGCAGGTATACAGTCTGTGAGTAAATGCAGGGAAAGCTATTCTAAACGGTAAACAGAATTTCCCTTTTACTATCACTGTTGCATTGTTATCCGAAATCTGGTACCCAACTTCCGGGGGACCGCTGGAGAAGTTAGAATCTCAGGCTCTGCTGATCTGACAGCAAGGAGAAATCTGATTTGGTTTAATGGTTATCTCTTTGCAGTACAAAATTAAAATTTGGTTGCTCCTCTGACCAAGGAGGGGTTGGTAAAGTCTGGATTTGTTCTATAAGCCCATAAAATTATCTGCATCCATTCTTCTTCCTCATTCTTCCTATCATAATAGCTAAGGTTTCCCTCCTGCTAGCAAAATTCAATCCCTTGTTTGTGTTCTGGATCTCATTCTTTTTCAACTTCCCAGGAATATTGCTCTTACAGATAATGTATCTTTGAATTGCATCATTGGCCTCTTTTACCCCGTTTGGATCATTAACGACTCACAGATAAACATGCTCTAGAATCTCCCACCTTTTAAAAACCTTCTTTGACATCCTGTCCCCCTTGAGACATTGTCCCATTCCTTTGCCCCTTTTACAGACAAAGATCTTGAAACAATTGTCTACACATGCTGTCTTACTTGTCCAATTGCAATTCACTATTTTATTTCCATTCACTTTAAATTAATTTTTAAACTTGATTATTTTACCAGCTTCCTTTCCTGTCCTCCACCTCCCTTTATTCAAATAAAATTGCACTTGTCAAGATAGCTAATTACCTTTGTGATTACAAGTTCTGAAGACATAGCATCCTCCTCAACCTCTGAGCAGCTCCAACACAAGTGACTACAACTCCATCCTGAACACTTTCTTCTCTTGGCTTCCATAGAACTACACTGCATCAGTTTTCCTTTTACCTCCTTGTTCCCTTCCACTGTAAGTCTCCTTTGCTGGCTCCTCCTCTTCTATTCAACTTCTAAATGTTGGAATTGCCAGGAAATTTCTTTTCTTTTTATGGTTAGTGTTTTTTTTCAATGACAGTTTATATTCAATATTCTTTTGTATTAGTTGAAGGTATACAGCATAGTGGTTAGGCAACGTGTTCCCCCCAGTATTTGCAGTGCTCAGCTGGCACCATCCATAGTTATTGCAATACTATTGACCGCATTCCCTATGCTGCACTTTACATCCCTGGGACTGTTTTGTAACTGCCAATCCATACTTCTTACTCCCTTTACCTAGTTCATCCGGTCCCTTTACCTAGTTCATCCGGTCCCTTTACCTCCTCTCCCCTCTGGCAAATGTTGGTCTGTTCTCTGTATCCAAGAAATTTCTTTACTTATCTACTTTCTCTTCTCAGGTAATAGGTTTCAATTATATGTCTTTAAATACTATGTTTATACTTATGACTCAAAAGACTTTCTAAAAGTATCATATCCAAATATGACCCCTTGATTTCACTTTCCGCTATAAACTTGTTCTTCTGTCAGTCTTCTGTATCTTAGTAGTACATATTGTCATTAGCTCAGTTGCTCAGGCAAGAACCCGAAGGGTGCCCCTTTTTGCTTCTGTACTTTATACCCCATGTCCAAGCAGTGGAAGCCCTATTGATTCTACCTATTCTATATTTCAAATATGTCTGACTCTGGTGTAGACATTGGAATCATCTAAATGGGTTTTTGTTTCCACTCTTGTTCTACATCCTCTCCATGGTCCACCCCACAATCACATTTTTGAAATATATTGCATTACTCTCTATTTAAATGCCATGTTACTCACTATTTAAAATCCTTCAATAGCTTCCCACAGTATTTAGAACTTACCTCTTATTCTTTACCTTCAAAATCTGTGTGTTTTGGTTTATGTCCACCTCTCCAAATCTCATGTTACGGCTCCATTCCCATTATCCTCCAGTCGCTCCCTAATTTCTGCCTCAGTTCTGAGTAGGACACAAGTTGTCACCCTCACACTTCTTTGCTAAGTGGGCTACTTCTTCTTCTCAATTCAAACGGAGAAGGAGTCTCTTCATTCTTTACCCCAGCTCACAGTTTATTCCGTGGTGAGGAATGTAAGTTTTAAAAATACTTCTCTATTTTTAGTAGTATTATTTTTTGACCCTCACTTGAGAACATGCTTATTGATTCTAGAGACAGGGGAAGGGAGGAGAGAGACAGGGAGAGAAATATTGATGTGAGAGAGAGGCATCAATAGGTTGCTTCTCACATGCACCCTGACCATGGATCAAACCCCCAACCCAGGTATTTATTTGCCTTGAACAGGAATCAAAATGACAATCTTTCAGTTTATGGGATGACCCTCCAACCAACTAGCCACATGGCCAGAGTTGGGCCCATTTCTTTTTGAAGGGGGAGACATATTACTAAGGCAAAGAAAACCTATACAAATATATGTATTTGCCTGACCAATCTCATTTTATCATTGAAAAACACAGCAGAGCATGCATATTTTCAATAGTACAGAGTAACTGTCTAGGTCCTAGACTCTAGGATATAGCAGATTTAATGAAGAATTTTCACACACCATAGCTCAGATGAAGTCCTGAGGCAGAATGACAAGCCACATAGAGAAAAAGTTGATAAAATGTTCATTCCAAAACTTTATATATACATACCTCAGAGAAAAGGGACCTACCATTTTCAAAGGGAAGAAAGTCAACTTCCCTTGAGCAGGGCTGGTTCAGCAGTCCTGTTTCCCGCTTTTTGACATGATTCTACCAAACATTTTTCAACATGAAATAGCACTGATGGGTAGACGAAAAGGAGGTGGTGCTTTACAAATCAGACCTCCTGTTTTTAAAGGCAAAGGGCTGACGAGTTGCAGGAGAATTATACATAGCTATGTTTTTTCACTTAACATCTCTGATCAGTGAAGAACCACAGTCTGTTGCACATCATACAGATTAAACTCTGCACCTAATTGGAAGGTAAGCAAGTAGAATAGAAAAAGACTGTTCAGACCAGCTACCAGCTATCTGGGGCGGGTCTGTGCATCTTAGCGTTTCTGCTTGTGATCTAAGTGGAGGAGTCAGAAAGCAATCAATAATGAGAACCAATCAAAATATACCCCCCTTTTTAGGTGAATGGATCTGCCTTTCCTAAAGAAGGAAGCAAAGAAAAACGAAAGGAAAAACAAACAAGATAAGGTCTATAAATAATCTGCAACATAAGTGAGAATTAAAGCTGCAAAAGAGGAAGGTATTCATAATTGGATACAGAAGTAAATTTTACAAAATATGTGGTTTATACATTCAAGAAAATTAAGAGACCCCCAAAATAAGAGATGGGGGCTGACAAAAATAATAACAGAAAAAGGAACTTTAAACGGTGGTGGTTGAGAAACAGGCAGAAATAAAGAGCTGAAAGAGATAAAGCAAAGCAAGACTGCACTATAAGTAAAAATGCAATAGAATCATTAAATAAAAATTAATTTCAGTAGAGAACAGAATTAACACTGGGTAGTACTGAATTGTGGATTACATACTGACGCTATTCTTTCAAACGTGGAGAGAACAAAAATAATTAGAGAGTATATCCACTTGGAAGACAAAGATTCAAGATCAAAAGTATAGATAAGCAGAAAACTATACAACACTAAAGAAAGAAATTAAGGAAGACACAAACAAATGGAAGCATATAATGTGTTCATGGATTGGAAGAATTAACATCATCAAAATGTTCATACTATCCAAAGCAATTTATAGATTCAATGCAATCTCTATTAAAGTACCAATGGCATATTTCATAGATATAGAACAAACACTTCAAAAATTTATATGGAACCATAAATGACCCTGAATAGCTGTAGCAATTTTGAGAAAGAAGAACAAAGTAGGAGGGATCACAATACCTGATATCAAACTGCATTACAAGGTCACTGTATTCAAAACAGCTAGGTACTGGCATAAAAACAGACACATAGACCAATGAACAGAATAGAGAGCCCAGAAATAAACCCAAGTTTCTACGGTCAATTAATATTTGACAAAGAGGACAGCATCATAAAATGGAGTAAAAATAGTCTCATCAACCAATGGTGTTGGGAGAACTGGATAGCTACATGCAAAAAAATGAAACTTGATCACCAATTTACACCATATACAACAATAAACTCAAGGTGGATAAAAGACTTAAGTTGACTTTATAAGTTGTGATACCATAAAAGTTCTTCAGAAGAACATAGGCGGGAAAATCTCAGATATTCCACGCAGCAATATTTTCACTAATATGTCCCCTAGAGTAAGGGACATAAAGGAAAGAATAAACAAATGTGACCTCATCAAAGAAAAAGCTTCTGCATGGCTAAAGAAAACAGCATTAAAATGAAAAGATGGAGGGGAGAGGATGCAAATAACTGTAATTGAACAAAAAATAAAATTAAATTAAAAAAAAAAAGAAAAGAGAACCAACCATATGGGAAAACATATTTGCCAATGATACCTCAGACAAGGGTTTGATCTCCAAAATATAAAAAGAACTCACACAACTCCTCTCTAGGAAGACAAACAACCCAGTTAAAAAATCGGCAAAGGACTTGAACAGACACTTCTCCAAGGGGGACATACAGAGGGTCCAGAGACATGAAAAGATGCTCAGCATCACTAGCCATCAGAGAGATGCAAATTAAAACCACAATGAGATACCACCTCACACCATTGAGAATGGCCATCATAAACAAAGCAAGAAACAAGTGTTGGAGAGGCTGTGGAGAAAAGGGAACCCTAGTGCACTGTTGGTGGGAATGCAGACTAGTGCAGCTGCTATGGAAAACAATATGGAACTTCCTCAGAAAACTAAAAATGGAACTGCCTTTTGACCCGTCAATTCCACTGCTGGGATTATATCCTAAGAACCCTGAAACACCAATCCAAAAGAACCTATGCACCCCAATGTTCATAGCAGCACAATTTACAATAGCCAAGTGCTGGAAGCAATCTAAGTGCCCATCCGTAAATGAATGGATCAAAAAACTGTGGTGCATTTACACAATGGAGTACAATGCAGCAGAAAGAAAAAAGGAGCTCCTACCCTTTGCAATAGCATGGATGGAACTGGAGAGCATTATGCTAAGTGAAATAAGCCAGGTGATGAAAGACAAATACCACACAATCTCACCTTTAAGTGGAACCTAATCAACAAAACAAATAAGCAAGCAAAAGATAACCAGAGACACTGAAATTAAGAATAAATGGACACTGACCAGAGAGGAGATGAGAGGGGATAATTGGTGGAAAGAGGTGAAGGGTTTTCAGGAACATCTACAAAGGACACAAGGACAAAACCAAGTGGGGGTGGAATCAGGGGAGGGAGGTGGGGATGGCCGGTGTGTGTGTGGGGGGAAAGGCAGAAAACTGCATTTGAACAACAATAAAATTAAAAAAAAAAAAAGCCATGATCTAAAAAAAAAAAAGTATAGATAAGCTACATCCCTTAAAAAGACACCAGAACATATGAAGGAGAAGAAATAAAGGCATAAAGTAAATTTTCTCAAGTTCAAGAGAGACTTAAAACTGAAAATCAAAACAACTGCCAGCAATATTAACAAAACGAGATACATGGGTAAGCATCTTGTAAAAATACTGAACTTACAAAAGCAACCTGCCACCGCACCACCAATTTTTCCTCTCAAACTCATCTGCTACACTACATTCTCTCTTTCACCTTTGCATTTGCCCTCTATTTGTCAACAAAGCACCCTGATGCAGACCTAGCTGGGCCCTCACTTGATGATGTCATGCTTGGAGCACCCAGCCCTCCCATCCTCGCAGAAACCCTCCTGGAACCCCAGGAAACACCGGCCCCAGAAGGCAGTGAGCAACTCCACCAGAGAGTGGATTTACCTTAGGAACCGGGAATCTAGAGGTGATGCAAGGTCTCAGTCAACGCCAAGTTTGAGGACCTACAACATAGATGGGGAGCAGTACATTATATCCTTTGTTATGCTGATGTATTGAGAAAGTTTTCGATTCTAGGTATTTGAGAGCATATACTATTAAAATACAATGTATATTTTCTGACTTATTAGGAAATAGAAAAAAGCAAATAAAAGACATTTATAAAACACCATATAGTAAAGGATAAAAAGGAAGCATAAAAGCTAACAGCAGATGAAATAATAGATTTGTCACCTGTTAGAAGCCAAAGGCTTCTAACATTAGTTAGAACGACACAAACTTTATATAGTTTTTTTACAAGAAACAACTATAGGTGAATTTCAGTAAGTTAAAAATAGGGATAAATCAGGATTGGGCAACACCAAGGAAAAGAATGCAGAAGCTGCCGCCTGCATCAAAACCGAAATCAACTCCAAAAGCAGTAAGTGGGACAAGATGATCTTATTTTGATGGAGAATTTGACAATAGGATATAATGGTTATAAGCCTTGACACATCAGATAATGTAGAATATAAATATATTCAAAGAAAGCTTTTAAACATGTAAGGAGCATTTGACATAACAATAGTAGTGGGGGATTTTTAACACATCTCTTAGTTTTTGAAAGATAATTTAGGAAAAAAGCATAATCAAAAATGATTATTAATTCATTGAATTACAAATATTTTTTGAGTATGCCTGGCATTATGCTCTAATAACATAACAGTGATAAGGACAAATATAGTCTCTGGAGCTTAGAGACTATATGGAAAAGCTTGTCCATAAAGATGCATATATATTAAGAATTTGTATTAAGAATACATAGCTATATATTGATACCCTCTGGAGACTATATTACCTTTTTAATATTCATGAAAAATCATTTAAAATGAAGATAAATGAGGAAAATAAAAAATTTTATTTATTATACAGGTAAGATTCTACTAACATCATGTTCTAAAAATAGAAATTGGTTACAAAAAATTAAAGACAAAACTTTTTAACCTGAAACATAACTTTCCTAAATAACTAAAATAAAATATGATAGTAAAAGCATCATATTATTTAGGAATTAAGGACATGAAGAGCTCTATGTTTATATGGCATATGTTCAAACCTATGTCCAGAAAAAATCCATATTCTGAAATGCTTATTAAAAATAAATTAGCTAATTATTTTATTCTAAATAGTAGAAAGAAATCAAGGAAATATGCCAGAGAATTTAGAGTTGAAAAAAGATATTACTTAGAAAATAAAAATACACTATTGATATATAATAGCACATCATATGTAAATACAGAGGAATAAACTCGAGGTAGGTCTACAAACTATATATGGAAATGTATGTATATGTAAAAATATGGTTACACAAATATCAAAGAATAAGTTTTTGTATATTACTTAGAAATAAATTTGACAAGTCATATGCAATATATATGTGAATAAAATTACAACCAAAAACCATGATGTATATAAATAGACAGAGATACGTCATATTTCTGAAAGGGAATACTCAATACTGGAAACATATCAATTCTTACCTCATTATTCTAAACTTTTACAGGATTTTTGAAGGTGGGGAACGTATGATTCAGGACTATTGGCAGAATTATTTAAAAATTCACCTAGGAACACATTGATCAGAAGAGTGAACTAAACCATCTTATTTTATTGTGATTATAGATGTTACTGCTCTCCAGCCAAAGACCCCAGCAATGCATCTATACCAGAATGCTGGGTTTATAACTCACCGAATCATGGGAGATTACACACCTTTGGGAACACCTGATGGGGTGGCCTCACTAAGAAATTGTCATTAAGGACCTATTATCAGGTTTGGGCTTTGGTTGTGTGATTTGGCGGAGGATCTCAGAAAAAAGGGAGGTTGAATCTGGATTGAATACTGTCCTAAAATGGGGACAACTGTATAACTGAGTATTTTAGCAAACCTAAGCTGTAGAGAGAGCTATCAGACTGAGACAAAAGCTGTGATGGTTAAAGAAAAAGCAGCATTCACTCATATTAGCCAGAAGAGGGGGATGTTTGGTGTTTTCTGGGTTACACAGTGACGGGACTGGGCTTAGACAACAGGGTAAAGTGGTCTCGCTGTGTGTCACCTTATCGTGGTCTCACAGCGACTTTGTCCGCAGCTGGGCGTCTGTGAGATGATTCATGTCCAAGAGGAGAACGGCACGGCCTGGCTCTGAGGGACAGGCCTACTTCGAATAATTCTGAGGTCGGCCTGTACTTGTCAGGCGAGTTCCTGGATCTGAGGGGCTACTTTTTCTCTTTCTCACAATCGTATTGAAACTTAATTCTAAACTCGAAATTATTATTTTTTATTTTTTTTCTTTTATTCTGACTTCTTGAGTTATATAACTTGTTTCTGTTCTCTTAGTGGTTACTCTTCAAAGTTTTAGCATTCTTTACCTAACTATCTAGTTAGCTAACATCTGTATCTTTTCATGGAATGGTACACGAACTTTAGAATATTTTAACTCAGATTTACTTTTATTCTCATGTTACTGCTTCTATTTTAGTTTTATATCATGTTTAAGCACAACAGTTTACATCATTAGTAATATTGTGCATAGTTATCCTCATTTAAATTCTACTAACATATTTTTAATTCTTTATTCATACTAACTTTTTACATCCCCATTATCCTCATTTTAAATTCTACCAACATATTTTTTTAAGTTCTTTATTCATATTAACTTTTTAGATCTTCCTGTTTCTTCTGGTTCCATTTTCTTTCCTATTAAATGAAACAGGACTATTTAGAAGTTCTTTCACTTGAAGGTAGTAATGTATAGATTATCTCAGTTTTTTTATTTGTTAGAAAATACTTTTACTTTGTCCTCCACTCTTGCATGGTAACCTCGCTGGGTACCAAATTACACATTGAAAGCAACTTTATTTTCTCAGCAGTTTGGAGATGCTGTTCTGTTGTCTTTGAGAAAATGTTAGTTCTGATGTTTCCTTCTTTTGTATTTTCCAGAAGACATTATATAGAATAGGTAATAATCCTTTTTAATTAGAGTTAATACTTATTTAGTATTAGGAAAGATATCACAACAAATTTAATCATAGTAATACATGATTAATCAATCTTTTTATGAATTAGGGTTTAGAAAAGTTTCTTCTTTTGCTTCACAATTCATTATAATACTGTCATATAATTTTTTTAGTATTGTAGCCAAATTTTTAAAAACCTCTGTCAAATTTCTTTCATTTTTGAACTAGTACAGACATACTCATTGCTGTTGTTGTCTTCCTATGGTTTTATGTTCTACAATAACAGGAATTCAGGTAAAAAAATTTTGTATGATTACCATACAAAAATACAACTGTGTGGTGTTTTATAATTTTTATGTTGCATTATTGAGTATATTCCTGTTTCGACTAGACATTGATAGGAACTAAGCTCTCTGCGTATAATTTTCCTGTCTAATGATTGAAAGAATTTTTATATAGATGAGCATCTAGCTTCATATTTGCAAATCGTATTTTCCCTGCACGACTCACACATTTCTGTGCCAAGTGTTGTAGGACACATTTATTTCGTGAAACAGCCTCTATTTTTGCATCTTAATGTCACAGTGGTTGAGTCGGCAAAGTGGCCAGAAATATTAGAATTCTCAGAGCCATTTTTTATGGAACAGCTAGCACTAAATTAACTTTACTGAGAAATACTATTAAACAGCATAAACATCTCCCACTAAACCCAGTGAATAAATGCCCACTTCAACTTGCTCTTAGTCATATCCCACTAAATATCCACAGCCACTTCAATTCTACCCACCATAAGAGAAAATGTAATAGCAGGGAAGTCACCATGGAAAGAGTAATTTGTCTTACTTTCGCAAATTTACAAACACATATGACCTTGAACACACAATTATTGGGCTCTTGCCAAAGTCTTGAAAGGAGCTTATGCAACTGAGGGGCCCTGCAGCTTAATAAGATTCATGAGTTCACAGCAAATCTATCTTTGCCATTATTCTGTCTGAACTAGCATCGCAATTAGGCTCTTCTACATATTGATACCTGTTGGGTAAGGGACAGTTCATCTTTAACAAGAAGTCAATCGCTTTCTTTACAAGGAAACCAAAAGTAACCTTTGGGTTGTTTATCTTCTCAAGTAAGTTATTTTTGAATAACAAAACAAAGATAGGATTAAGGA